>JABXWE010026104.1:0-28639 GCA_014611495.1 Limonius californicus
CAAATGAATAATCAATTTGTGGAAGAGACTAATCGTCACATACTTGTACACGTACCTCCACTAGTTGATCCGAAGGACATTGAATTCGCCTTCCCAAATGAAATAGCGACTATCATTAGAAAATTACCAATAAAAGAATAAAAAACCTCACTATATGCCGCTGCATTTCCTGCTTCTATATACAATTCACGTCTATCTAATAGATTCTTTCTTATACCTTGGAAACATGTTGAAATAGTAATGATGCGCAAGCATGGCGAAGCTGCAGAAAAATGTAACCTCCTACAGTCCAATTGCAATACCACCGTTTTTAGTTAACATTATTGATTAATTTTTAAGGCACAGAACATTTAAGGTAAAATTAAACTCAATACCAATTGCCCAAGATGTTTCTGTAGGAGTACCTCAAGGCTCGGTGCTTGGTTCCATTTCATTTAACCTGTTCGATTATGATAGCCCAACTCAACCATCGGCCAAATTAGGTATGTTTATGGATGACATAATATTATTAACACAACACGCGGACATAAAAATCGCAGCGCAGCAGTTGCAAATGGCGTTGGATGAACTCTTGCAGTGTTTTACAGAATGGAGAATAAAACTAAATTCCTCCAAATGTCAATGCAAGATATTCACCTTCAGGAGACCGCAAAGTCCTCAAAAAATTTCAATACACAATCAGTGGTGTCCTCCAGATGCGGAGGTGAAGGATCTAGGCGTTTATCTAGACCGCCGTTTGACCTGGTCCTTTCACGTTAATAATAAACTCAAGGAAGAATACACTAGACTCTTCTACACCCTCTCATAAATAGAACATCTTCCTTACGCATCCAGTGTTCGAAGTTAATGTATACGTGCATAGTACGACCAGTGATAACATACGATTGTGTAATATGGGGCACCACATATAAGACTAAAAAACTACAAACTATACATAACAAATTGCTTCGAATCGCGGTAAATGCTCCATGGGTTGTTAGGAACGAGCAAATTCACCGTGAACTGGGAATACTAAAAATTGAGAGTTACATGCGCACTTCGGTACGAAAGTTTTCAAGAACTTACCTAAATGCAGTGATGCAGTGTTTCTTCAGTTCAAGACAAACCCGCCTAAACAAGAGGTTGCCTCAAGACGTACTCCATACATTATCATCAGAAACTAACGGTGAAGTTAGGGATGAAAGCGAATACATAACATTTTGGACATATGGTTCAAATACCAACTTATAACATATATAAATAAATGTTAGAAACTGTTCTGTGTTAAAACAACCAGGAATAACATTATGTATATTGGAGCTGGTTTAATTTTATGTAAAAACAATATAATAATAATAATAAACCAAATAGCGCGGCAGATTTAAAAATGTTCACTGCATTTACCACCATAATTTAATAAGACAATTCGATTACAGTTCAAATGAGTAAAAACCCATACTTCATCAGATTTTTGCTAACTATAATTGATTACTTTACGTTACTAAAAAAGAAGTGAGATTGTTGCTTACAAAATTTGGTCAATTTGCTTCCATTATTATCTAAACAAATATTAACCCTGCTCATCGTCATTTTGTAAATGACTTTCAACTGCCCCGATATTATTTCATTCGGTACTTACTGTAACCTATTGTAACTCCTCAATTGTATGTCAACGATTTGTATAACTACGTGTTTAAAATGAGATGCTAAGCCGGGCGATCGTGGTTGTCAACGACCGCTGTTTACTATTCTGTCGTCATCAATTCCCTTAGAAAGTTCAATGTTGTACTTACTGTATAAGCTGCTGTATCAACTTGTTGGGGGAAGAAAAATGGACGTTAATAATTGTAGAGTTGATCGACAAAATGGTCTTAAAAATATTTGCTGGTAATTGTAGGGATTGAAGTTCCCTCTAAAAAGAAGTAAAATTCTACTTGACATAAATGATGCCTCTGATATGTATGAGAATGTTAGGTCGAACGTATTATTTATGGTATAAAATTAAGGTCCTGTGCCCTTGTCTCTCTTAGGGTCCTGTCTCAGCTTTTGAGGTTAACAATCTCCATGGCATATCTCCATCTATCACACGCTGTATGTATAAGCGTTTTTCTGTTGATTCCCAACCAATTTCTGGTACCGCTCAACCAAGATGTTTTCCTTCTTCCTCCCGTCCTTTTTCCTTCAATCGTCTCTTCTATTATATGTTGGAAAGTAATGTATTTTTCGGGTTGTACTATATGTCCAAAATAAGATAGCTTCGTCATACAGTAAAGTTGACCATAAGTAACATTTTAGAAAACGCAATCTTAGATTTAGATTCAAATGGCGGTTGCTCATTATCGTTTCAAATTTAACAGAATCTGTACTTGCGCTAGCTCTATTCCTCTCTTTATTTCATGTTTACATTCTATCTTGCAGTTGATTATGCAGCCTGAATATGTGTAACTATTAACTTATTCAATTCTTATGCTGTCACTCATAATATTTGTATTACAGATGTTCTTGCTTATAATCATCATCCTTGTCTTGTTTACGTTTAATTTTAGTCCCATGTTATTACTTCCTTCTTTTGCTTGATGTAATAAATTTAGTCGTTCTTCCTCACTTCTGCGTGCCTTTCAATTATTTACAATTGCACTATAGAAGAACTTTGTAAAGAACTTCTTCTTTCCCAAATATTGGTGAAAGATGTTGTCGAATCGTTTCGTTATTAATATTGAACTCATCTGTTATCGTTTGTAGAGTCGTTTGGTGATCCTTTGCCACAATTTTGGGAATTCTTTCGCCTGAATCTGCATTTCCAGAGATCGGCGGATGGCCGGTTTTAGCGTCATCTTGAGCATCCTTACGTCCACATTTGAAACATTATATCCATTCAAACACTAGTAGGTCTTAAAGTGTTATTACCGTTTTAACATTTCATAAGTTTCTGAAGTTTCTGAATTTCATACGAGGAATATATATATTTACTCATTGCACGGCGACTGACATAAATAGGATGTACGCATGATAAGAAACCAACAGCTATTCGCTCTTCGCTTGAACACCTTATACTAATAAAACTTTCGGTTTAATTTCGCTTGATTCGCTTGACTCCAGTGCTGTAGCGCCGAACATCCTATCTGCATGCATATGAAAATTTTGTAGTAACATATGATTTCTTTGAGATATTCTTGAATTCTAACTGTAAGCATTAAAAACATTTCCTGATGTAAACTATTTCACAATGGGTAGCAATTATCAACTACAGCTACCCGTTGCTTCTCAAAATCTTTGCTTTTAACGAAATACCTGTTCGGAGAGTAGTATTAAAAAGTTGCCTTAGTAGTTATTTGTTTAAGAATTATGGAAACGTTCTGAAATAACTTGCTTATAAAAGTTAAACTAACATGCTTATTTGAGATTCCTTCCTAACAGTAAGTTACATAATCTACTATTTCCATACGTAATAAAAAACATTTATTTAAAACTGGAAGGAATACGTTGGTCGATTCTGGCAAAAAACAAACTTTATTAAAGTATGCTGTCTTACCATAAATTTGGATAAACAACTTGAAACGTCAAAAGAACAAATAAAAAGTTTAGACATTAGGCGCAAACAAAATATTGTAGCTAAAGGCTACAAAGAACTAAACATGAGTATGGCGCTCATTTGTATACAGAAAACCAATGAAATTTTTTAGAAATTTACTTTGTATATGATTTTAATAATAACCTACCTGATACAACTAAAGAGCTTCACCTGTTAACCCTGCTGTTCTCTTTGGGTCTATATCCCGTAAATAGCGGAAATGCTATTCATAGAGTGGGTGGTTACCCTGACTTAGGATCCTGCTTTAGGGATGAATTTGCAGTTGAGACGCTTATAAAATATATGTAGATAACTTGGATTCAGGACTCGCTTGCTTTACTTTTGCTTCGTAGTGCGCTTTGACAGAAATGTAATATCGGCATAAGCATGGTATATGTTTTCGGAAAGTATATTTGAAAACATGAAAGTAGAGTACATTGAGAGAGAGATTAACTATCCGTGGATATGTTAAAATGGATAGGACTGAATAGATGGAACTCACATGTTTCAATGAATCATTACCGTTCCTCATTGGTGACAACTGCCACCATGTAGTCCATCAATAGTAAATAAATATGTAAATTGTAGATAGGAGTCGGATATTTGGTTTAGTAGATCAACTTCCAGTTAAGCAAAATGTTTAAGGGTTTCTATAGTAAAATAAAAAGGAAGGCACTTTTTGTTGATACATAACCGGGAGTTGGTTTATCAAGAAGAGAAGACGTCTGTGCTTAAGGGTAGACCCAGCATGTGGGCGGCTTCGTGACTTTGACTATCAGATGGGTTAGATTAGTGTAAACTAAATTAAGGGGCGTGTGTTAAGCCAGGATACCAACTTGCTGATAAAAATATTGATATAATCTCTTATGCCGATTACCCTATGCTTATTGTCAATACGGAAAACGATTTACAGCGTTTACTACACCAGCTTACCACAACCGCCAAAAACGTCAATATGACTGTATTGGTAGATAAAGCTAAAACCTTTACAATCTCAACACACCCATTCCCATGTAAACTTAAAACACAGATAAATGATAGAACAGTCTATGTCTATCAAATATCTCCGAGTAAATGTCTCAACTACTACAAATCTGTACACGGAGGTAAAACACGAAACTTGTAGTCAATTCACAAAACTAAGTAGGAAGGAATGGAACAACCATGCAGAGGGAGCCAACAAGGAGAGAATGACAGAATAGCACAAAACCTAAGATCTAGAGGAAGGAGAGATATAAGTCGTCCTCCAAAAATATGGCCTGATTGCTGAATATCCTCATCAGTGGACACGCCTTAAAACAATGGTTCCCATGTGGATCACGACCCTCCAGGGGGGGTACAGAGTTAGGGAGGTAGCGAGAATATTTTCAAAATAAAACAAAATGCCTCTCCAAGACATTAATTTCTGCCTTTCAAAAAGTAAACAGAAAGATATTAAATTTAAACTATTGAAAAGTTCAATAAATGCAAAAACTTGAACATAAATAACTGTAAACACAGAAACAAGTTGCAAAGTAAAAACATTCATGCAATATATGTGCCTGTTTTTCAGAAACTACCTTTTCAAATCTGGGCTATGCATTCGGTACACACACAAGAATATCATTTTCAATTTCGAAGCGATTTCTTACTTTTCTTTTGATGGCAGTTGTAGACGAGAAACTTCATTCGCACAAATATGATGTAGTAAATGACACCAAACACTTTATAGCTTTGTCCGCAAGCTAAGGGTATTCTTGCATTCTTTTGGTCCAAAATTGCTATTCGCTCTGCGCAAGGAAGTCTAGTTTCAATATTCCATCACATGATACTGAAATTAGTTTTTCTTTCATGGTTCTCGAAATTTCAGCTTGTTCAACGGAATTGTCTAAAAACTAATTCAGTGTCCATTTGTGATTGTTCTAACTGTTTTTAATTTCTTTCGGGATAGAGTCAGTTGTTTTAAATTCTGCAAACTAACTTGTATATCTGCAAACACGTGCTCAGAATTTATCATATTATCGCCCTTAGCCAAGTCTTCATGAGTTCTTGAACGCATTGGAATGAAGCATAGGTACTACTTTTTTCCAATTGAAGTCAACCGGAAATCAAGTTTCTCTATGACTCCGTTAATTTTATACGTGGCTGTTATTATGTTAATATCGCGGTTTTGCAAACTACTGGTTAAGTGCTCAAACATATCAGGAAGGAAAGCCAGACTAAGAAGCTAGAAGGAATTAGAAAATATGTTTCCATATCCATCAAAAGGAACGCTTTTAACTGGGAAACACTTTTCAAGGCGCTACCTCTCGAAGGCCTTCTTACTTCCGTCTGATAAGGATGATTTGCTATAGAGAACCCATATATTCATAAATTGTTTGAAAATAGGATTCTGCAGTGCTTTTCCCGTGATGAAATTTACCTGTTATATGACATTTTTCAAAAAACAATCTATTTCAGAAGGTAAAGGTTTTGATTTAAGAGCTCTTTGATGTAAAACAGTGTAACCATGCGGGTTTTGGCATTATCAGACCAGACGATCACATCGATGTCCTGTCATTTCCTTGACGTCATAGGTTTATATAATAAAGCATATTGCCAAGTCAATTTCGTACTTATTAGTATTTTGCAGGAAGTGTCGAATATACATTTTGCGGTTGTATTGACCTATAATGGAGTAGAAAATATCTTTTGTAATTACATGTCCAGTATTGTATCTTACAAATGTTAGAAATTGGGCACACCTAGAAATATCCTTGGATTCGTCGATTTCTAATGGGTAACAAGTGCCCTTCTTAATATTTTCAAGATGTTGTATTGGAATATCTTCTGGCATGTCACTAATACTTCTTCGGATAGTATTATTAGAGAGAGGTATTGCTTTTAGCTTGGCAGCTTCTTTTCCACCAACCATCATTTGCATCAATTGAACAGCTGCCGATTACATCAGATCTTTAGCAATTGTATGTGGGTTACTGGTTTTTTCAGTGCGAAATGCAATTCGATAACTTGATAGTAATGCTTTTTCATTAGTAGTGGTTGTTGACGTAGAAGTAGTTTGCAGGTAATCTAGCCTTCTTTCAAAGAACACTTCTCGACAAGGTAGGGGGTTTCTAGGAAATAACGGCAAAACCATATCTGAGACAACCATCACTGTACAATTATTTTTCTTTGTATTCCTATCACTGCCAGACGCGAAAGGTTCTGACAACAGTTTTAAAAATTTATCCATCTTTCACAAAGCGAGAATAGCTCGTATTTAACGTTAAATATGTGTTATTGATTTCCTGCACTCAACACACAGTCAGCAGTACAGCACATAATTTAGAAATGATGACTAATCCCATGGCTGCCTGCTACTTATATAAAGCAAAATGGATTTCCAAATTATTCCAGTGTCAAGTAGCCCGAATATGGTAGACATTTTTGGATACATGGAGAACAAATAAATTGCTACTTGGTAATAGATGGCTTCAGTTTAACCGCTGATTTTGAATGAAGTTGAGTACTACAAACGGGGGCGTCAGAAAAATTTTGGCCAAAATTGGGTCATGCATTAAGAATGTTTGGAAACCACCGCCTTAAAAATGGAAATAACAGGCAGAAGCTGAAAAGAAGACGAAGAAAAAGAAGAAGTTTTCAGTCGTCAATTGTCAAAATTGTGGTATCGTGTATAGGGCCGGTAATTGGTTGTTCAAAATCTCTAGCACATTAGTTCAGAGCACTTTCCTGAATATTGAGGCAACGTTAAAATTGACTAAAATATTTCATTCATGCTCACTTTTGACCAATTATTGATATTGTTGACAAAATCATATGAATCTCTTAGAAGGGATCCTGTATTCCTCCACTAAGAGAGGAGCTTAGTGGTTAATTATCTTGCCCCAAGGCATGCATGCGAGAATTTAACGCACTACCAATAAGCCTGAAGGGTACTCCATTTTTATGTACTTTGGGGAAATTAATATTATAATAAGCAAACAGATTCGTATAACGTTATAACTACAACGTTAATACATCGGTTTACTGGAATTTGCAGTGTTTATAGAAATTGCTATTCTGTATCTAATTTGTAAGTAAACGTGCTTGTTGGGACACGAATTTCTAAAGATAATAAAACGTTTAAATCAACAAATGTAACAAAAAACATTTTAAGAATATTTACATTAGTTTAGGAGTGTAGAAAACGGAAAATTTTTCCTGCTTGTAGCAAAACTGATTGAAATATGAAACAGCACAAATGGGGGAAATACACTTTACGCAAGTACTTAATAAGCATAAAAATGAATGGAGGTATCAGTAAACATACTCGAAACGTATTATGATAGGGTGAATGTTTAGTGTATAAAACACTCTACTGATGACATGATCCAACTAACCTTTTGCTGATTATATTAATCAGCTATTTAGTACGTGTTTTGAAATTCTTGACTATCCCATTCTCAGTAAATCTCCTCAAGTAATTTGTATCTAAGTCATTGATTTTATAAATTTGTTAAATTTACGCCCTTACGGTCTTAGGTAAACCATAATGTATTGTTTCTTGGTTTCAAATAGTTAGCAAAGATTAGAACATTATTTTTTAGTAAATCCGACAGACAGTGCTTTTTAAAACGTATGGTAATTTATTTTTACATTAGTATTTTCTTATGTCCTCTTCTCTGAATGGTTCGGCTTTTACAATACTTCTTCCTCTGCCTGGGTTTCACGTTTTAAGTACAACTGACATAGAGGACCGACAGCCTAACGTGGGCTCCTATCCACAGGAAGTGTAAACACTTCTACTCCAGAGAGAACGACCGTGTAAAATCCCATGGTCCGGTACTAGGAATTCAATCCAAGGCTTTTAGCGTTTAACACGCTGATCTACAGCCTAATACAAATATCCAAATACTTGCAATTAAATGAAAAAATGGAAATTGTATGTAGAACTGATAATCACACAACCCCATAATTGATTGAGAAAAATCAATATGATAAGCAATAAGAAACATCGATTTAATAAATATTAATTCTATTCGTTAAATTATATTAAGAAATACTACTGGTGTTTTGTTTTTTGTAGGACAAATTTTTAACTGAAATAGCAGAACTCGAGCAATTGACCTTATATACAACAGCTCCACCTTCAGTGTCGCGATTTTATATTGTCATATACTTTCAGCAGTTACCGAGCAGCAACAATTTTTATTTTAATTTATTTACATATTCAGGAAAAACAATATGTTAAATTGTTTAAGAGCTTTTATTAGATAGCTAGCTACACTATAGCTATTGTAAAAGCAAATATAGTAGTTGTCTTTCACACAAATTTAATAGGGTTTAACCTTAGCAGTATAATATATTATGTAGTACAATTTCTTCACTGTCCTCAAGCTTCTATTACATTAACAACAAGAGCAACTGAACAACTTTCGTAACATATTTGTACAATTAAACGACATACAACGTGATGCTTTAGCATTAAATACAGTAGTCAAATTGAACATTTTAAAATACTGTTACCGAATGTACAGGATTAAATTTTATTACTACGGCCTTTACGCTTTCCGTTTGTCTAGTTATTCAGGGTTAGAAAGTCATGGCAGTAGTAACCACTATTACTATGACTTTCTAAACTTGATTATGTGTGTCGCTGTAATAATTTGCAGTTTTATTTAAGTTCTTAGAGCAAATTTTAAAGAAAATGTTTTTATTATTTCAATTAGTAGTTTTACATAAATATGTAGTCTCTGTAGTTTAATCACATGACAGTAGAGAAAACGTAGTTTGTAGATTTTACGCTGCAACTGCTGTTTTTTAGCTCGCTATAGTTCCAAGCTGCTTTTGATTCCAAATAGTGCGTTACCTTAAAAACCTACAAAAAGGTAGCTAAGATTTTTGTGGTGCGCTTTTTTCGAACTGTGGCACAAACCATACCCCAAAACTCTCTGATTTGGGCTAATTTAGGACATTTTAGTGTTTGAAGCACCCATTTGAAATTTTTATCCTTGTTTAGGAGTTGTATTGGATAATTTTAATCCATTGAAAAGAAAGTACTTTTAAAATTCCTACTGTTTCACCGACAATAAAATTAAACAATGTAAATGTCATCATCATCATTATCAATCAGCCTAGTTGCCTCTATTGCAGGACATAGGTTTCCCGTAAACTTTGCCACTCATTTCTATTTTGTGCTGTTTGAATCCATTTTGTGCGGATGCGTCTTATATCGTCGGTCCATGTCGTTGCGGGTCGTCCTCTTCTTCTATATGCCTCCTGTCTTGGCCTCCATTCGACTATATTTTCTTGATCCACCGTTCGTCAGTGATTCTGACAATGAACTCTTTCTTCAAAAAGAGTGATCAGCGTAAATGGATCTCGGCAAGTCCCGACAGAGTTACAAATAATGAAATTGACTTCATAATTCCTAGCAGAAGAACGTAGTCCAAGACGTCACCGTACTCAATAAATTTTCGGTAGGTAGTGATCATAGAGCGGTCTGAGCAAAAATTACGTTAAATACAAACATAGAGAGGGATAACATGATAACAAAAATCCAGAGAAAGGAATGAATCCCTATAGAAGACACCACCGCTTATAAGGAATCAATTACAGCAAAGCCAAAGGAACTGGAAAACTTGGATGAAGAGCAAGTGAACAGAGAAAAGCTGAACATCCAAATAAATGACGCAATTAAAGAAGCCGGAAAGAAGCGCAGAACCAGAATTAATAAAAGAGACATAGGTGAGAAACCTAGTCAAAATACAGTAAGCCTCTTGAAAAAAAGATGAGAAATGAAGGATAAGCATACGATAAACTCTGCAGTATCAAGATAATTCAACAAAGACATCTCCAAAGCCATTAGAAAGACATTCGAAAATATAATACAGAACAAATATCCAGGGCAATAGAACAGAACAAGAGGTTAAAGGTATTTCGAAGGTAATTAGCAAATTAACTAACAAAGAAGGGTTAAGCAAAACAAGCAAAGACACATTCCTAAAATTACAGAAAACGTGTACGCAGAGCTATATAAATGTAACCTAGAACCCGTTGGAAATCACCAGATACCAAAAATTCAAAATGAGGGATCAGAAGAACTTCCAGATATAACGATTGATGAAATCATGGAAGCCCTCTCAGAAATGAAACACAACAAGTCACCAGGAGATGACGATGTAGTAAGCGAGTCCATCAAAGAGGGAGGTACGACATTAATACATATAATGCAAAAGCTCTTCAATACATGTCTTCTGAAAGGTACAATCCCCTCCCAATGGAACAATGCTGTCATCATCATAATGCACAAAAAAGGGAAATATTGCAGATTTGAGGAGTTATCGATCTATCAGTCTGTTGTCCCATGTATACAAGCTGTTCATGAAAATCATAGCAAAACGGCTAACACAAAAATTAGACAACTATCAACCCTGCGAGCAGGCTGGATTCCTCAAAGGATATGGAACGAACCACCATTTGCAAGTCATAAAAACCCTAATACAAAAATGTGTGGAATACAACAAACCCTCGTACTAATCTTCGTAGACGATGAAAAGGAGTTCGACATCATAGAGCAGCGCAAAATGTTACAAGCTCTAGCAGAATGTCGAATTTACCACCGCTACATCACAATAACAAAGAACATATACGACACCGCCATAGCATGCGTCAGACTGCATACCGATACAAACAAATTTAAAATACAGCGGGGGGTCCACCAATGGGCTACTGTCTCGCCGCAGCTATTTACGGCACTACTCGAACATATGTGCAAACAAATAAACTTGAACAACACGGGAGTTAACATAAATGGCGCATCACAGTGGGCACTAACGAAATCGACCAAGTAAATTCTTACAAATATCTAGGTCACGAAATTCGAGTAGGTCGAGCTAATCAAGCATGTCAGATCCTGAGAAGAGTAGGTATAACCTGGGCAGCTTTGGAAACCTGAGGGAGATACTTAAGTCCGACATCCCTATATGCTTGAAGCGCAAAGTCTATAACCTCCATCCTGCCTGTGATGACTTATGGAGCTGAGACACTTACCCTAACTAAAAAGTCTATAAATAAGTTACTTTTCACCCAGCGTGTGATGGAAAGGTCCATGTTAGGTATATCTCTCCGAGACAGGATCCCAAGTGTGGAAACACGAAGAAGAACTTATGTTACCGATGCAGTAAAGAGAATAACTTTCTTGAAATGGAATTGGGCGGATTACATTATCGGAATCACTGTACCTAAATGTAATACCTAATAATTCTAAAAATCGGAAAGTAGGGCTAATAGCTTCTGTTTATTTTTTAGGTTTATTTTTATTGAAATACAAAAAATAAATTGAATAACCCACATTAAACTATTATAAATGTAAAATTTTTATTAAGTTTCAAGCTCCTGCGATTTGTATCTAATGAAGTCATATCCTGGGGCTTAGACTTCGTGGAATTGATTAATGCTGACGTTTCGCTAATCGATGCAGTTAGCATTGTCATTACGCTTCCTTCGCGTTAATCAATTCTACGATGGTGCAATGTACGCCCGAAGAAATAATTTCATGTAGGATTATATGGAAAAAAATTATTGCCGGTATTAGAAGGTAAAAATAGTATCACCAATGTGATAGACTATGTCGTTTAAGGGTATTGAGAAATTAAAATTCAATTCATTCATCATATATATGACCTTAAAGATAAACTGTATACCAATTAAGATAAAATACAACGAAACACTTTGTAGTGGAAAAAACACGAGATGAAAAATAAACTAAATCCACCTTTGTTCTTTCACATTTCACCCTTCTAACAGAAAGCTAATTCCAACATCGCTCCATGTCAAGTGTCATTCTGGATAACCAATTTGCGAAGTTTTGGATGAAAATTTAGAATAAGTACGTCTTGTTTTAATGCCAAATTTTGAACAAGTGCTTGTCACTGCTGTTGTGTAGGATTGTGAATATTTTCCGGGAAGTAAGAACTGATTAAAATCCTTTTACAATTATGGTTAATAAATTTAAAATGACAGAACATTTTTTGCAAGAGACACAACGAAGCATAAAATCAAAAGTTGAATAATATTATAACCAGTTGCATGTTGCGTAAAATATTTCCAAACGAACTGCTGCAATTTTGATTAGAAATATAGAAAAGGCTTTTTTCTTTTTTCTTAACCCTAGGGCAATGAAACCTTTTTTAGTGAACAGTTGGACCCTGGGGAGTTAATAAATGTCCACACTTTATTATAGCGTATAACATCTACACATGTTCATAAATAAAGTAAAAATACCTTCTTAATTAATAAAACAATCTCATAAAACATCTAACCAAGAAATACAAATATTGTAACAGTTGCTTACGAGTATTTTTAATCAGATCTTTCGTCATAACTTCTTCCATCAGAACATCGCAATTTAGATAAATATTAGATTTTTTGATAAGTCTACCACATACAAATCTGTAGAATGTGTATAATTGTAGTTTTGGATATCTTGTAAGTCTTCCTATTCATTTTACAACAAGATTGACATCCTCCTTTGTCAGTTTGCGATGATGTCGTTCCTGACAATTTTCATATTAACCCTTCGGTACCCGTCTACAGGCTCCTAGACCGACCGAGTACAACTGCAGTTTCTTATTGATGAATATCCTCATTTTTTTGGTCGTCACAGTACCTTTAGTAATTTAGGACCTTATTCTCAGTATACAGAGGCAATTTGTAAGTGCTCTAGTTTTCGTGAAATATACGTTTTCGAATGTGAGAATGAAATGGATGCCCACGTAATACTTTTTCGTTTGTTTGTTTGTTTGTTTTATTTAACGTCGGCCTATTTCTGCTACTATGCCTAACCACCGACGCCAGGGAACCATCCTAGCACACCTGGAAATTTAGCCTGTTTGAGGGTTCTTTTGACGTGTCCAACAACACTTGGACACGGGGCATACTTTTTCGTATTTTAATTAGGTATATCTATAATATTAAGAGCTAAATATTTTCGCAATTGTTATTGTCAATAATTCAATATTTGTAATAATAGCGAAGGCGAACTACGAATGGGAATATTTTCGTTTTGAAACGCTAATAGCGAAGGCTCTAAATGTCTTAGAAGCGGCTCAGATGTGGTAGATGACGATTTGGAATTGTATGATATACTATCTGCAGTCAAGAGAAAATGATTCTGACACTAAGCAAGATATTTCTGAAGACGGTGCGGATGAATATGAAGCGGTGGGGAAAGATTACTAGATAGAGAAAGTAGGCACCGAATATAAATGCACGTTTTCCAATATCAAACCTACCGACGAGATACACAAGAGAACCACTACAAGTATGGAAATATTTCATCAATCATCAATTCCACTGCGATGGAAATATTCAGAGAAGGCCAATGGTAATTTCCTACGTAAAACTAAACGCTGCTGGAAGTAATTCTTGTGTGGTGTATTCATCGAATATTCCCAAGCATTCAATTCCTTGCAGATAATTTATAGGAAAATTGTCGATGGAAATGATTCGCCCACATACTTCAACGGTCAAGCTTTCGTAACCTTTCTTTCCATATGAAGTTTCTGACGCCAAAAAAACGGGAGAGCTAAAGAATTCTCCTGCAGATGAAGAAAAGGACGGGTGTCATTATTATGATAGCGAAAGGAGTAAAAAAATACGTTATTATTAAAGAAGACTAATAATATTGATGTGTTTGGAACACATTTGAGTTGAATGTGGTTCCTCTTACAAAGACTTGACAAACTAGTTATGCAGCAAGGTTTAATATTTTTGTTTAACAATTAGTTATAATTACAATACTTTTATAAAAGCGGCATCTTACCTTTTCGAAATTTAAATCACTGATCTCTATTTTCTTATAAACATGTTAAATTACAAGCTTTTTATTTTTCTACCTTATTTTCCTTAATAATTAACAAAGCCATTTAAGCTTAAAAATACGTGTCGGTCTCTGAGACCGAAACGGAAAATGAGATTCTGAAATAGTTTTGATATTGTAAGAATGCAGACCATTAACATTTACATCCCTTTGCTCCAAGTTTGGCAGTATTAGGTCCAAGCTGTTGTAAGAATATTTGCGACAATTACCTTTTTTTGGCGTTCCATTGTAGTATTTAAATAAAATGTTTTACACGGAAGTGTCCCTCCAAAGACAATTGAATACTGATGATACCGAACACAACGAAATGGCGTTTTTTACACTACCAACAACAACATTTTGCAGCGTTGTAAGCTCTATGAATGCGATTTTAGGCGACATTCTGTTTGTCGCCACTTGGACCAAGGGTACTTAGTGTCCACCAGTACATTGTAAAGCCATAACAAATATTTCACATGATCACGATATTCTCCTATCCATCAACTGTTGGATGTTGGCCTTCTCCAAATTTCTCTACTTCATTCTAGCTATAGTTAACGTTGTTCATTTAATTCATGCATGTAGACTTATAGCCTGTTCTTCTTCGTACTTCCCGCGGCATTCCTACTGATGGCGACTGCCAGTTTTCGATCCATCTTTTTCTGGGTCGTCCTGGGTTTCTTGATCCTTGAGTATTCTATCTCGGTCTATTTTTATGAGTTTGATGTTGTCTGCTCTACTAGTATGATGATTGCATTCCATTCTTCGTTGCCTCGCGAATTATTCTGTCTGTTACTTTACATTGATCTCTTATCACTTGATTTCTCACTCGGTCTATTCTTGAGTTGCCAGTTAACGTTCTTAACGTATTCATTTCAGTTGAACGTTTTGTTCTCTTCGTAGCTGCTTTAGTTTCTGCTGCATAAGTCAAGGTTGGACGCACGATCATCTTATGTATCTTGGTTTTGCCTTCTAAATGTTTGTAATACATGGTATTTCTTCCGTCTTTCTATCATCTGCTTGTATTCTTGTTTAGTTAGTATATCGCTTCACTCATCAAGTTGGTACGTTGTGTTCCTCGAGTATAGTAATAATATCTTTTAATTAAATTCGATCCAACGCCTTCTTTAAGTCTATGAAACAGAGGAAGGCTGTGGTACTGTTTTCGATGTTTTATTTAGATATTTGACTAACAATACATATTGCATCCGCTGTTGAGCGATGTTTGCGGAATCCTTGCTGTTCTTCGTTTATTTATGTGTATTGTTCTTATTCTGCAGTTACTATTTTTGGTGTAATGCCTCTGTAGTTTTCGAGTTTATTCTTATTTCCGTTTTTAAACATTGAAATTGTTTTTCTGATCTTCCGCTCTTTCGGTATTTTTCCCTCTTTAATATCTCATTAAGTAGTTACCCTAATTCGGTGTAGAAGCATGTTCCTCCGTATTTAACCAACTTATTTGAAATATTGTCGGTTCCTGGTGATTTGAGGTTTTCATTTGTCTAACTGTGTTGGTGATTTCTTCTGTATTAACATTGCGTTTTCTTCCATGTTTGCTCTTCTTCCACTTCGTCGTTTTAGTCCATAGAGTTGTTTAAAGTATATTTGCCATTCGTTTGATGTCATTCTATTTATCTTTATTATTTCGTTAATTTCAGATTTTCTATTTTAGAGCACCTTCCCTACTTTTTTCTGTGAACCATACATGTCTTTCTCCATTTCTTCTGCACATTTTGCCAGTATTGATCCTTTATTTGTCTTTTTCTTATTCTGATATTTGTTTTGTTTGTTAAGAATAGTAATATTAATTTGCCATTCTTTGAGTGACACAACGTTTTGCCACAAAATCCTAAATTGAAATTTAATAAGAACCACAATATTTATATTTATAATTGGTGACGTGGGATACCAGTTGTATTCTGGCTTGGCTCTCTATAACATCCCTATTTAAAACTGAAGAACAGTTTGGGAATCCTAAAAATTTCGAAATGGTTTTAAATATTTTCGGCTAGTAAACACTTTTTTCATATTCTTCTTCCTCTGTGTGTGTAGGTTAATGGCCAGTTAATTACCTACAATGAGTAGGTTCTGTAAAATCTGTTGACATGTATGCCAAGCAGGAGGCTAGCCTAACCCTTCGAACAACGAGGGGTACAATTAATTTAATGCCCAAAGGCAAATGGAGACCGGGACCCGGTACCGACCACCCAGGGAATGAGAAAAATTTCCGACCCTTGCAGTGATTCGAACCGCGAAGTATTTGGGCTATTGTACCCAAAGCCTGGCTGTCTTACCACTGAGCCAACCTAGCCTTATTTTCTATTTAATTTGATAATATGCAAACTGCTGTGTTATTTTATTGCTGTAATTCATATGTCTGGACGTAGAGCAAACCTTGACGAATGTAAGAAATTATAGTTTGAAATGCTTAATGTGCACAGTTAAGTCAATCGTGCAGCAAAATATTTCCTAGTAAGTGTGGATTTATTTCGGTTTACTGTTTAACTATGCGCATAATTGAATAAAGTGATAAAAAGGATGCTCGTTCTACACCTTCCTTACAGAAACCCTGTTCTAAATAATGAATTATTAACGAAATCCCTTTCTAAAACCTTTACAACAAACTAATTGGATATTCAGCGTCTGTTCATTATCTAAGTTTGAATGACGCTGAAAGTTCTCTGTAAGCTACCATATAGCAGAAAAGGTTCCTGGTGGTGAATAAAAAATATCATTTAATAAGAATCTGTATGGACGTCAGTTTCAGTGAGAGCAATTAATTTGTCGAATTATGAAAATTCCTTGTTGTTTTGCTATATTCTGTGGTTCTTTCGGCATAACATTTTAGGAAATATTTCAAATAACAATAGACAAATGGCTTTAAAAATGTTAATAAGCAGTTATGGCGTATGAAAAATTCAACTTCGTGTTTTGCCCTCCAGCATAAAAGACAGTCGTTATGGTTCTAAACTACCATAAAGTACCTAAATTACGTTCCACTTTATACTCTATGCACAAAATCTGTTGTGAACTACAGCCTGCCGGTGTCAAAACTTGTTGCATGCGATATCGAAATAATGATAATGTAACTGTCAGTTGAAACTCTTTTCAGTTTAAAACTGCAGCTTACTAAATGCATTTTTGCATTAAAAATTGTCCTCTGTAAACGGGTGCTTTAATTTGCAAAAATGATAGGCGATGATGTGTTACTGACACACCAATCAATTTTTTAATTAAAATCTAAATTTTCCACTATTTATCTAGCAAAACCCATAGCTATTACAAGAAGACTCAGTGGCTGATTACAATTCTTCCTAATAACTTGTTCTGTCAGAAAACTGTGTTATACAACTTTATGAAGTTGCTTAAAATTATTTATTGTCAACGTTAGCATCTGCAAATTCGGCATTGAATCCCAAAGGGTTCTGTGTTGCATGCGTCCAAATTCCATGAATCTGGGAATATAATAGTGATTTATAAATGCTTGTTCTAAAATGTTAATTCTTGTAATAATGGAATCTAAAGCATCGTAAAATTATTGCATGGAGGAAGCACAAATAAAACTAAAATCACAGAAGCACGGAATATTAGCAAAAAATTGTAAAAAATATGCGCATAAACTTTTCTAGCGAAAATATACAGAGATTTATGTAAAATGTAATCATGTATGCAAAATATGCAAGTGCTTCTGTTTCTGGTAAAATAAAAAATACAGAAAATGCAGTTAAGGATATTTACTGAGTGAATTCAACTTAATTACCTGTTTATTTTAACTTGTACTTAATTAAATAATTAATATTACTAGCTAACGTTGGCGAGTTATATTGTTATGCTAAAAATTTAAAACGTTTTGAAAAATTTCTTATGCTTGAGGATACGGTCATCATTTCGGGATAAGTCCGGACTGTATGATGGGTGTCTAATTATTTCTGTATTAATTGTCGTACCACGTTCTAGTAAAACCATTAGAAACCCGTTTCCTGTTTTAAAAAACAGTATCTAGCCATAAGCTTTCCGTTTTTAAATGTTTACTTGACCTTTTGTTGATACGCAGTGACAGGCATGATGCGATTGTGTTGATGTTTCTTTGTTTCATAACATTTTGTGTACGAAATCCAAGCCTCGTCGCCTGTCACAATGTGATTCGGGTACTCATCGCCAAATGTTCGGTAGCCATGCAGAAAGGTCAGTACATAGGCCATAGGCCAGCTTCAAAATCGTGAAACGGCAACCTTCACAATTTTTTTTCACTTCCTCCACAAGATCGTCGTTGACAGTAGAAGCTCTACTTCGTTCCTCATCATGCATGTTTGTTCGCCCACATCCGAAATTTTTACAACAGTATCTGACCTTTCTTTCACTCATGATGCTTGTGCCATAAACCTCGAATATTTAACGGTAAATTACAACAGAGTTTTCGCTTTTTGCGTAGAGAAAACGAATCACAAGATTTTCAATAGTAGTGTTTATTTAAGCGTTTTATTATACAACTGAATACAATGACACAACTACGGTAAAGTGACGTGCGGCTAGCTCATCAATCACTGAAGATTGCCCACAAAGCTCCTTGTTAGCTACATCTCACATTCTGCAGGAACATTTAAACAGCCCTACACTTTTAAAATCGCATACATAATATAATTTCCGTTGAGAATAGAATGTACAAGGAATACACGGAAATATGTAAATTGTTTATGTATTGTAGTAATTTAGTAATTTGGAAATTAATACAAGATTTAATAAAAATTTAGAAGTTTGTGGAAACTTGATAATTTGCTGAGATACGTTTTCAGAGTAACTTGTCTACAGCCAATAAATGAATATAACACTGGTAAAATAAATCTATTTTTTGTGACATGGATAAAACATGGTGTATGTTATGTAAAATTTCACCGGAAAGCAGAAAATGGGTTTGGATTTTCTCTATCACCCACACTTTATTTGCTACGAAGTGTTGCTTTATACGGAAATATATCAATATCGGTATGTTCTTAAGGTTTCTCTTACTTCAAAATGTTGTTGCGGATGGTTTATGGCGATATCTGGTCTCTGGGGTCACATGTCCAACAGTAATCAGCTAGCAAACTAGGATTCCATTAGCCTTGGTATCGTTTTCCCATGGTTACGTTTTGGTGGAATCGTTCTCCATGTTCGTCGCTTACGGCACTCAAATTTTCCGGAAAGAAATCGAGATGAGCATCCGGAAAGTGAATTTTTAAAGACATGTTACTATTTCTCTGTAGGCACTAAGTCACAAGATCTTTGTAATTTTCATATTTGACATTTCCAAGAAAACTGTTTTGTAAAGGCTCTCCATGCTCTTAGTTCAACTTCATTCAGCAGGTTGTAAATTCGCCATCTTTCATTACTTCTCGTATTTGTGGTCCCACAAATCAGCCCTCTTTAATTTTGCCTCACTAACTCTCGGAAATTTCTGCTTCAGATACAAGAACCCACTTTCGTTCCGATCTAGTGCTTCAACGAAATTTTTCATTAAGCCCAATTTAATATGTAGTGGTGGTAGAAATACGTTTTCAGGATCAACCAGTCGTTCGTTCGTGATATTGTTTTGACCCAGAGTTAGTCCTTGACGTAGTGGCCAATCCTTTTGTATATAGTGACGATCTCCTCCACGGCTGTGCCATTCGCACAGGAAACAACTGTATTTGTATACAACAGCTGAAGTCCAAGAAGAAGCCCTATCATTTTTAGGTCTCCACAGATTGACCACTCATACTCATTATACCGGATGTGTTCTAGGAGATATCGCATATTCTCGTACGATTCCTTCATATGAACGGTATGAGCTATGCGGTACAGATGGGTATTTATTGCCGTTGTGAAGCAAAACTGCTTGTAAGCTACGTTTTCAAGAATCTGTAAATAGGCGCCAATTGCTTGGTTCATGTTTTTGTCTTAATGCGAGAAATAAGTTGTCAACATCCGTGCAATACACCAAAGTCCCTTCTTGAGCGAAACAATGTGTAAGTTCTTTTTGACGTTTTCGGAGGTGAGTTATATGTACTTCACCTTCGACGAGATTCCATCCTTTTAATCTCGATGCTAGAAGTTCTGACTGTGATTTTGTTAGTTTTAAATCTCGAACTAAATCATTCAATTCAGTTCAGCCTGTGAAATCAGATGTGGTTCTGGTGAACAATCTGTTGCTTGAAATGGTGGATCATTTTCGATTTCTTGTGTGAATTGCATATCATCAATTGGAACACCGGTGCTTTGAGGTTCTTCTTCGTCCAAACTCCACGATTCTGGTGGATTTGGGTAGGAAGATCGTCACTATGTTCGACGGGCTGTAAAGCTAATGGTAAATTGGGATACTGCACAGTACGCTTGGACTTCGGTCCGATGACCAGTATGTTATTGAGGCAAAAGTAAATAATTTGTGGCATGGTCTTTCTGTTCTCTCCACACCATTGGTACTGCAAAGCGCATTTTACGTTTTGTACCTTTCAACCAACCTGTTAACAATGTTACACAAGTCTCACAACATATGTGAGGATCCTATGACTTATCTTGATCTCCTACTTTAACTCCGAAATAAAGTTCGTAAGCTCTTCGTATAAGGGGGGTGAAAGTACGTTTTTACGATTTAAAAGTTATTTCCCACACACATAACAAAAACTGTTGACATTATTTACACACTGCCTAGGCATTGTACTTACTTGATAATTCACAGTCAATCACAGTACAGTAATAAACATAAATCATGTATGTAGAACAAGAACACGTTAGCAACGACGTTTCGCGGCGCGACATAGGAAATGCAGTAACTTCATACGTCGGTAAATGCCTACTAATGCACAATATCTGATTTGGTGGGTACTTCTTACATGTAATGGACAGGAATGAACTTCTCTTAACACGGTATATTCGTCACTGCTGATACAGTATACAAAGTGGCGCAGTATGCAGATGTTGCAGACTTGCAAAATATAAATTCGTTAGTGATAGGCAAATTCTGAATTTGAACTCGTTTTTGGGGTGCCGATATACATCAGAAACACCTACAAATTGCCATGTCACAAAATGTGTGTTTAACAGTGATAATCTGGACTTATTTGTTATTATTTAGAATGCAAAATTACAAATCCTGTAACGACATGAAGGGATAATCAGCTAACTTCCAAATTTGAAAGTAGAAATATCTTTGGCAACACCTTTCCGAGAAATTTAAGAAAAATATATAGCTCTTACACTGTAGCATCAACAAGGTTGTGAAACATTGCTTCAGTTAAAAGTTTAAGTGAATTGGAGTTTAGACTATTTCTTAACGTTTTGTACTTAAGAACTAATTCGGGGTTTAAATATAATATTGTTTATAAAGTTTGGTCCTGTTCTGGTTATGCTAAAATTTAATCTTCTTGTTTTCAGGTTATCGTTTATCCAACAAAGGAGAATTTGCAGTTGTTCGGAGCAGCTATAATCCTGTTAATAATATGGGTGATAGCGATGATACTAGCGTCTCCAATCTTCATCTACAAACGGTTAGCCCACCATGAGTTCAAATTAAATGGAACTGAGCTGGATGGTTTAAATTTCTGTATAGAAGACTGGCCAATAAGTCACGGAAGGGCTTATTATTCTGTATTTTGCCTAGTGGTGCAGTACATCTTCCCGATTATTATAGTATCGGTAAGTTAGAAATAATATGCTTAGGCACTTTTATAGAGTAAGGTTGTAAAATTTAGAATCAATTTTTTTAACGCAAGCTTATCCCACGAAATCTTCCGCGTATCTATTTCATTATTAAAAGAAGCATCTTATAATTATCATTGTTAAGGTTTCAATATTTAAGTAATGATGTCAGCGATATTTCATTCGGCTACTTTGAACTTCTGTGATTTTTCTGACATATCGCTAGAAGAAAAACCAGGAAATGTATTTATAATTTAACTTGGGGAAATTAAAACTCTAAAAAACATTCTGTAAATTTCAAATTGCTTTTAAGAGTCAGGCAAATAAAAAAAACAAATTCAAGGAGGTTAGAGCTCGCGAAAAATGAATGTATTTTCTGTTTGAGCGAACGAAATAATAATGGGCTTGTAAATACCATAATAATGAAGAGAACAACGGCATGTTTGTATTGTGTTACGCTTATAAGGTATGTTATTGTTGCACAACACAATTACTATAACCTGCTCTCTCATTTTATGTGTTGTATTTCGAAATAAACGCGTTGTCTACTAGTATGAATGTAACCAGTAGAGCAACTCTGCTTTTCTGTTGCTGCGTAAGTCGCTATAGAAGTTATACTACCTTATATAATATTATAGTGGTCGCCTGGTCCAATAGTATACGGATTTAATCATGTGTTTAACAGAAGTAATACAGTGCGACCGAAAATAATTGACGGTCATACTAATTGGTTCTTGTCCTCTTCCTTAATGTGTAATTGACTTATTCCAATGGCGTACAATAATATTCCTCTGACAACTGAAAAAATCAATATGATCGCACTGATCTTATTACTTCTGGAGGGACAGCTCTCACAGTTAAGAAACACTAGCACACACTGAAGCACTACTTCGTACCAATTAGAGATTTAAACTTTCTTGAAACCGTTGAAGCATACTGAAAAACAGTAAAAATTTAAAATTGATATCTGCTTATCACCCAACTGACGAATCGTCTCAGAAGATATTATTCTGTTATTTTCTGATAATATACCCACACTGCAACTTGGAGACACATTAACTCTAAAAGTACGACTTTTGACATTATATAACATGGTATTATCGAAGTAACCCACTATTGCTATAGGCCTGATCATCGACAGAACATTCAGAATATTGCTCTTTTCAGGAAGTATACCAAAAATTGGATTTGGACCCTATCTCGGTGATTACTACGTCAATACAAAAAACGCAAGTATTATCCTATTCACCAATGTTAATAAGAGGAATGGTGGATTGGCACACATTCCAGAATAAAACCTAAAAACTCTCAATACATCTGAGCTGTCAATGCAGGACCACATAGAAAACTATATTCATCTGTTCACCAAATGTCCAAATTCATTGCATCCTTACTTTAATTAAGGAGAAAACCCGTATAAGGAGACTATGGACGATCACATAGATCACCTCATTCCAGGCAATTGCTAAATCAGCACAATCATCGGGTCGCATATGAATTAGAAAAACATCGTTTCCATTCTTAGCAACAATATATCTTAAACTTAAAAAAACCGACGCGTCCCTTTGGCGCGCCACGAAAAGGATTCTACATTAAGCCGATATTATCGCACCGCTTAACGTGGACGGTAGATAGTACTGCAGTGAACAGGATAAAATCAATCTTTTTGCGAACCAACTTGAAACAACAGTTAGCTTACAAGCTTACACTCAAATGAATAATCAATTTGTGGAAGAGACTAATCGTCACATACTTGTACACGTACCTCCACTAGTTGATCCGAAGGACATTGAATTCGCCTTCCCAAATGAAATAGCGACTATCATTAGAAAATTACCAATAAAAGAATAAAAAACCTCACTATATGCCGCTGCATTTCCTGCTTCTATATACAATTCACGTCTATCTAATAGATTCTTTCTTATACCTTGGAAACATGTTGAAATAGTAATGATGCGCAAGCATGGCGAAGCTGCAGAAAAATGTAACCTCCTACAGTCCAATTGCAATACCACCGTTTTTAGTTAACATTATTGATTAATTTTTAAGGCACAGAACATTTAAGGTAAAATTAAACTCAATACCAATTGCCCAAGATGTTTCTGTAGGAGTACCTCAAGGCTCGGTGCTTGGTTCCATTTCATTTAACCTGTTCGATTATGATAGCCCAACTCAACCATCGGCCAAATTAGGTATGTTTATGGATGACATAATATTATTAACACAACACGCGGACATAAAAATCGCAGCGCAGCAGTTGCAAATGGCGTTGGATGAACTCTTGCAGTGTTTTACAGAATGGAGAATAAAACTAAATTCCTCCAAATGTCAATGCAAGATATTCACCTTCAGGAGACCGCAAAGTCCTCAAAAAATTTCAATACACAATCAGTGGTGTCCTCCAGATGCGGAGGTGAAGGATCTAGGCGTTTATCTAGACCGCCGTTTGACCTGGTCCTTTCACGTTAATAATAAACTCAAGGAAGAATACACTAGACTCTTCTACACCCTCTCATAAATAGAACATCTTCCTTACGCATCCAGTGTTCGAAGTTAATGTATACGTGCATAGTACGACCAGTGATAACATACGATTGTGTAATATGGGGCACCACATATAAGACTAAAAAACTACAAACTATACATAACAAATTGCTTCGAATCGCGGTAAATGCTCCATGGGTTGTTAGGAACGAGCAAATTCACCGTGAACTGGGAATACTAAAAATTGAGAGTTACATGCGCACTTCGGTACGAAAGTTTTCAAGAACTTACCTAAATGCAGTGATGCAGTGTTTCTTCAGTTCAAGACAAACCCGCCTAAACAAGAGGTTGCCTCAAGACGTACTCCATACATTATCATCAGAAACTAACGGTGAAGTTAGGGATGAAAGCGAATACATAACATTTTGGACATATGGTTCAAATACCAACTTATAACATATATAAATAAATGTTAGAAACTGTTCTGTGTTAAAACAACCAGGAATAACATTATGTATATTGGAGCTGGTTTAATTTTATGTAAAAACAATATAATAATAATAATAAACCAAATAGCGCGGCAGATTTAAAAATGTTCACTGCATTTACCACCATAATTTAATAAGACAATTCGATTACAGTTCAAATGAGTAAAAACCCATACTTCATCAGATTTTTGCTAACTATAATTGATTACTTTACGTTACTAAAAAAGAAGTGAGATTGTTGCTTACAAAATTTGGTCAATTTGCTTCCATTATTATCTAAACAAATATTAACCCTGCTCATCGTCATTTTGTAAATGACTTTCAACTGCCCCGGTATTATTTCATTCGGTACTTACTGTAACCTATTGTAACTCCTCAATTGTATGTCAACGATTTGTATAACTACGTGTTTAAAATGAGATGCTAAGCCGGGCGATCGTGGTTGTCAACGACCGCTGTTTACTATTCTGTCGTCATCAATTCCCTTAGAAAGTTCAATGTTGTACTTACTGTATAAGCTGCTGTATCAACTTGTTGGGGGAAGAAAAATGGACGTTAATAATTGTAGAGTTGATCGACAAAATGGTCTTAAAAATATTTGCTGGTAATTGTAGGGATTGAAGTTCCCTCTAAAAAGAAGTAAAATTCTACTTGACATAAATGATGCCTCTGATATGTATGAGAATGTTAGGTCGAACGTATTATTTATGGTATAAAATTAAGGTCCTGTGCCCTTGTCTCTCTTAGGGTCCTGTCTCAGCTTTTGAGGTTAACAATCTCCATGGCATATCTCCATCTATCACACGCTGTATGTATAAGCGTTTTTCTGTTGATTCCCAACCAATTTCTGGTACCGCTCAACCAAGATGTTTTCCTTCTTCCTCCCGTCCTTTTTCCTTCAATCGTCTCTTCTATTATATGTTGGAAAGTAATGTATTTTTCGGGTTGTACTATATGTCCAAAATAAGATAGCTTCGTCATACAGTAAAGTTGACCATAAGTAACATTTTAGAAAACGCAATCTTAGATTTAGATTCAAATGGCGGTTGCTCATTATCGTTTCAAATTTAACAGAATCTGTACTTGCGCTAGCTCTATTCCTCTCTTTATTTATGTTTACATTCTATCTTGCAGTTGATTATGCAGCCTGAATATGTGTAACTATTAACTTATTCAATTCTTATGCTGTCACTCATAATATTTGTATTACAGATGTTCTTGCTTATAATCATCATCCTTGTCTTGTTTACGTTTAATTTTAGTCCCATGTTATTACTTCCTTCTTTTGCTTGATGTAATAAATTTAGTCGTTCTTCCTCACTTCTGCGTGCCTTTCAATTATTTACAATTGCACTATAGAAGAACTTTGTAAAGAACTTCTTCTTTCCCAAATATTGGTGAAAGATGTTGTCGAATCGTTTCGTTATTAATATTGAACTCATCTGTTATCGTTTGTAGAGTCGTTTGGTGATCCTTTGCCACAATTTTGGGAATTCTTTCGCCTGAATCTGCATTTCCAGAGATCGGCGGATGGCCGGTTTTAGCGTCATCTTGAGCATCCTTACGTCCACATTTGAAACATTATATCCATTCAAACACTAGTAGGTCTTAAAGTGTTATTACCGTTTTAACATTTCATAAGTTTCTGAAGTTTCTGAATTTCATACGAGGAATATATATATTTACTCATTGCACGGCGACTGACATAAATAGGATGTACGCATGATAAGAAACCAACAGCTATTCGCTCTTCGCTTGAACACCTTATACTAATAAAACTTTCGGTTTAATTTCGCTTGATTCGCTTGACTCCAGTGCTGTAGCGCCGAACATCCTATCTGCATGCATATGAAAATTTTGTAGTAACATATGATTTCTTTGAGATATTCTTGAATTCTAACTGTAAGCATTAAAAACATTTCCTGATGTAAACTATTTCACAATGGGTAGCAATTATCAACTACAGCTACCCGTTGCTTCTCAAAATCTTTGCTTTTAACGAAATACCTGTTCGGAGAGTAGTATTAAAAAGTTGCCTTAGTAGTTATTTGTTTAAGAATTATGGAAACGTTCTGAAATAACTTGCTTATAAAAGTTAAACTAACATGCTTATTTGAGATTCCTTCCTAACAGTAAGTTACATAATCTACTATTTCCATACGTAATAAAAAACATTTATTTAAAACTGGAAGGAATACGTTGGTCGATTCTGGCAAAAAACAAACTTTATTAAAGTATGCTGTCTTACCATAAATTTGGATAAACAACTTGAAACGTCAAAAGAACAAATAAAAAGTTTAGACATTAGGCGCAAACAAAATATTGTAGCTAAAGGCTACAAAGAACTAAACATGAGTATGGCGCTCATTTGTATACAGAAAACCAATGAAATTTTTTAGAAATTTACTTTGTATATGATTTTAATAATAACCTACCTGATACAACTAAAGAGCTTCACCTGTTAACCCTGCTGTTCTCTTTGGGTCTATATCCCGTAAATAGCGGAAATGCTATTCATAGAGTGGGTGGTTACCCTGACTTAGGATCCTGCTTTAGGGATGAATTTGCAGTTGAGACGCTTATAAAATATATGTAGATAACTTGGATTCAGGACTCGCTTGCTTTACTTTTGCTTCGTAGTGCGCTTTGACAGAAATGTAATATCGGCATAAGCATGGTATATGTTTTCGGAAAGTATATTTGAAAACATGAAAGTAGAGTACATTGAGAGAGAGATTAACTATCCGTGGATATGTTAAAATGGATAGGACTGAATAGATGGAACTCACATGTTTCAATGAATCATTACCGTTCCTCATTGGTGACAACTGCCACCATGTAGTCCATCAATAGTAAATAAATATGTAAATTGTAGATAGGAGTCGGATATTTGGTTTAGTAGATCAACTTCCAGTTAAGCAAAATGTTTAAGGGTTTCTATAGTAAAATAAAAAGGAAGGCACTTTTTGTTGATACATAACCGGGAGTTGGTTTATCAAGAAGAGAAGACGTCTGTGCTTAAGGGTAGACCCAGCATGTGGGCGGCTTCGTGACTTTGACTATCAGATGGGTTAGATTAGTGTAAACTAAATTAAGGGGCGTGTGTTAAGCCAGGATACCAACTTGCTGATAAAAATATTGATATAATCTCTTATGCCGATTACCCTATGCTTATTGTCAATACGGAAAACGATTTACAGCGTTTACTACACCAGCTTACCACAACCGCCAAAAACGTCAATATGACTGTATTGGTAGATAAAGCTAAAACCTTTACAATCTCAACACACCCATTCCCATGTAAACTTAAAACACAGATAAATGATAGAACAGTCTATGTCTATCAAATATCTCCGAGTAAATGTCTCAACTACTACAAATCTGTACACGGAGGTAAAACACGAAACTTGTAGTCAATTCACAAAACTAAGTAGGAAGGAATGGAACAACCATGCAGAGGGAGCCAACAAGGAGAGAATGACAGAATAGCACAAAACCTAAGATCTAGAGGAAGGAGAGATATAAGTCGTCCTCCAAAAATATGGCCTGATTGCTGAATATCCTCATCAGTGGACACGCCTTAAAACAATGGTTCCCATGTGGATCACGACCCTCCAGGGGGGGTACAGAGTTAGGGAGGTAGCG
>JABXWE010026107.1:0-26467 GCA_014611495.1 Limonius californicus
AACTAGTGAAGCCACGTTTTCACCTTAACCTGAGAAATTAGAGTCAATTTATATGCTATGGTATGTCAATTTAGGTTTATTAATTTAGGTTAAACTCAAAATTTGGCGCCCAACGAAATTACATAATTATAATTTATTATCACAATTTAATAATAATTAAAAAACATAGCATATATTTATGGTCGCTGCCAACGTGGGGCGATTTCATCAATTATAATTATTATTAATTTAATTAATTACAATAATACATAGCAATATATATACAGAGTGTTAATGAATTGCAGGGACAACGTTCTAGGGCTTAAAGTATACATGAAAACAAACATTTTTTGTAAATAAATGTATGGTCAAAAGTGTTTCCTTCAGGGGTAGAGCTTCTCAAAGATTCTTTAAGAAGCGCCTAAATGTAGGCAATTCCATTTGCTACCTACTATTTGTTTCCATAACGACGGAAATGAATACAGGATAAATAAAGCCCTCTTTCCAACTTTTCAAATTCAAATTAAATTTAAAATAAATTAATTAACAAAATCATCATCATCATCATCATCTGACATGGAGCTGACTCGAAGGTCGATCCTGGATACGCCAGGCCCACCCCATGCCAGTAGGTGGGTAGGAATTTGCGGGATAGGGTGGGATCAGGTGGGGCATTGCAGAACGTTAGCATGTCTGCAATGTATACCGCAAGACACCGCTGCTCCAACACCAGGTAGTTACTAAGCTACGCATCAATGGGGTTGTTGAGTACCTAGCCGAAACCGTTATGCTATTATGCGTTTGACATACAGCGTCCTCTCTCCCGCCGGCCCCTGCCTCGCTCGCATCCTGTCTTAATTTCCGTCGTTGTGGAAACAAATAGTAGGTAGTAAATTGAGTTGCTTACATTTAGGCGTTTCTTAAAGAATTTTTGAGAAGCTCTATCCTGAAAGGAAACACTTTTGACCATATATTCATTAACAAAAAATGTTTGTTTTCATGTATACTTTAAGCCCTAGAAATGTGTCCCTGCAATTCATTAACACCCTGTATATATACATACATGTACACGCTGTGATTGGCTTCCAGGAATTCTTCCGCGTAGCAACTTCTTGGTCCTGGGACAGACGGCGTGGATCTCTCGACGACGTTTCGGCCAAGTCACATTTGCCATGTTCAGGTCTTGTCGGATAACTTTCTGCTGGTGCTTCTTGTAATACGACTGTCGTATGTGTCTACTATACTCTGGTCCGTATATCAATTTTTTCGGTGTTTTACGGAGCTGCATTTTCTTACCGATTGTGGATATTCTATTGATCAGTACATGTGGCTACATTTTTCCCTGACAAAGACACTTCAGATACAGCACAATAAAAGTTAGAGCTGCCACCCGCCATGCACAATTCCCCAATCTGGTTTGGTAAGTGTGGGGTTTCAAAATTCGAATGAGCCATAATGGCTTTTCTGGAATTCTGAGCCGTACATGGAATTTTTCGGAGCATTACAGATCTGCTTCTTCTACCAGTTTTGGATATTCTATGGACAAGTGCCGACCATTTTGCCTGATACAAACACCTCAAAAGCAGCGAAATAAAAATCTACAGCTGCAACCCGCCCAATCTGACTTTCGCAAGCATGAGGTTCTAAAATTTGGACAAGCATAAATGTGTCTGCTTGGGAATACTGATCCACACGTAGAGCTTTTCGGGCGATTACGGATTTCCTTTTTCTACCGATTGCGTATATTATATTGACTAGCTGCGACAGTTGTGCCTGCCTACAGGCACTTACAGGCAGTAATATAAAAATAGAATGCTGTAACCTGTCCACACATAAAGCTTTTTGGGGAACTGCAATCCTGCTTCTTCTGCCAAATGGAGATATTATTTTGACCTCTGATACCTTACAGACATCGAAATAAACATATAGTGCTGCAACTCACCATACACAATATCCCATTCCGGTTTGGACAAGCAAAAATGTATCTACTCCGGAATGAAGATTCACCCGTGAAGTTTTCGAGGCATTACAGATCTGCTTCTTCTGCCAAATGGAGATACCGTTTTGACCTTTGATACCTTCGAGGCAGCGAAATAAACATGTATTGTTGCGACTCGCCATACACAATTTCCCATCCCGGTTTTGGCAAGCATTTCAAAATTTGATCAAGCAAAAATGTATCTATTCTGGAATGCTGATCACACATGAAACATTTCGGATCATTACACATTTGCTGCTTGCACCAATTGGAGGTATTATTTGGACCACTGGCACGTTAGAGGCAGCGAATAGAAATATAGCGCTGCAACTCGCCATACTCAATGGTCCAATCTGAGGATTTAGCGCACATCTACTATGGGTTGCTACCCGACACATAAAGATTTACAATGCATTACAGATCTGCTTCTACTAACCGATTGTAGATATTCGATTCACCATGCGACAGTTCCCTGTCTGCAAACACCTCAGAGATAGCTGAATAAATATATAAAAATATGTCTACTATGGAATACTAGTTCATACATACAGCTGTACGGGGCATTACAGATTTGCTTCTTTTACCAATTGTAGATATTCTATTGACCATTGACACCATAGAAGCAACATAATCATTATCGTGATCCCCATTTGTACTGCTTACGCCTTACGCAGTGTCGACGAGCAAAATAAATATCTAGTGCTGCAACCCACTATACATAATACCCCCATCTGGCTTGGGCAAGCATAAGGTTTAAATGCTTAACCTATCACTAGTATTTCTACCGTTTGAATTTGATGCTAAAGCTTAAAAGCACCGCGATGCTACCTAAATTATGAGGAAAAGCAGATTACAAAGCAGTGTGCCGCTGTCAAGCAGCAGCAGGCACGTGAAACCAATTAACAGTTCCATTTAAAATAGAAGTAACTTGGTTTTAAAACCACAACTGTATTAAACGAACTGGAAGATTGTTACAAATCTTCATCTTCTCTTTGCAAAATTATATTCTGCGATGAAAATCGTCTTTTGCTAAATCATAAACATTATCAGGTTTTTTTAAAAATCACTCTATGACTAATGTTCTAATACAAACCAGCTAAGTTGGACTGTCAATATCACATGCAACCGTGTGCTGACACTTCCGGCCATCCCCTTTTACTTAAATCCTGTGTATTGTTTGTTGATTTAAATTTCTTATTCATTTTGTTCATTCTGAATTGCGTGATAGATAATCAAGGTGGATGGTATTACAGAACAGATTTCACTGCTCTTTTCGTATTCAACTTTTATTTCTATAAATTACTATTTTCCAGCCATCACGACGAACCACTAAAACAAATACGTTAGTACTTGCAAAACTAAATGTTAATCAGAGAATACGTGTATAGTCTGATTGAGTTATTACTATTCAAGTGAAACTTTTCCGAATGTTTTATGTTCTTACTACATAACCGACTACGTAAAAGAAAATGCTATGATAAAAAAGATTCGGTTCCTTCCTTATTCAGTCATCCTTCCAGATTTTCCATAAAGCTATTTGGATGCGGGACGGAGTTATGTTAAAGTTTGGACTTTTGTTTAATTCTTGTAATGTCTCCGCAGGGGGCACGTAATTGATTAAAGGTCTTTCCGTAGTGCTGCCGCACTAGATTTTAATAATTTCTCATTTGATATAGGATACGATTAATAAGTACTCTGTCAAGTCAACAATTGAAGTCTATTAGACTTCAGTTGCTGACTTGGTAAAGGAGTTATATCCAGAGGTCTCCTCAGCCCTGTTACTTTAGTTAATTCAAGTTCCTACTAAAGATGACAGTTCATAAATACGTATTTAGACGTTCTAATTATCGTGGAAGGGTTTCTCAAATTTATACACATTTGAATGTGTTGCATTAAAAATACAGAGAATTATTAGTAATACTCAACCAGCCCCTAGGTAACACAGCTTCTCTGAATTATCCCTACACTATAAGTTTGCTGCCTGGTTTTAGACTCGGAAACTATTGTTACTTTAATTGGGCAACGTCATATTTAATATAATGTTTGTTCGCAACTATTTGATATAATTTTTAGTCCCTAATTGTTAGAGTCTTTAATACCAAATTTATTTGAAACACCATAGACAACAAAACACCAGGTATATACAGTCTACTTCAAATTATACCATTATTCGCTTTAAAGAGGTATTTGTAAAAGAAGGATTTGCAAGGTACTTATAACTCGACTTAAAGCACTGGCCGCATTAGGTTAAATTTACGTATTACGAAGAGGCTGAGGTTGCCTAGGTGTTCTGGCTCAAGCAAGAAGCTTAAATTCTCTGTTTTTGATTCATTATTTAATATTACTCTGGTTAGTTGAACTATTCTTATTTATCTTAATCCTAGTAAGCTATATATTAAAATTACTTCTTTAATTAGCTTGCATGAGTAATAACTTACTTTTCAGAAATTAGATTAGATGATTGCCTTATTATCTGCTTTAGTGACATAATTTTTAAACTTAAGAAATGCATAGCATAAAGTAGCTGTTGATGAACTTCTGTGCGAAGAGATATTTATTTATACTTTATTTAAAAATGTGGGCTTCTTCTTCCTTTAGCTTTTACAACCCTAAGTGGGTCTTAGCTTGTTGAATTATCTCTCTCCACTCTTTCCTCTCTCTAACGAATCCCGTCCAGTTCCTATTCTACGTAGGTCTTCTAGGGCGCAGTCGTATCATCTTTTTTTAGGTCTACCGCTACGGCGTCTTCCAGCTAGTTTCCTCTCTGTTAGTGTTTTCGTTCCTGTTTTCCATTCATACTTTGATATGTCCTAACCAGGCTATGCTTTGGGTCTTAATGTGGCGCACTATATTTTTCCTTCCTATAAGATTATTCAGTTTATGGTTCATTTTAATTCTGTACGTTCCATCATCGTTTTTTTTTTTAGTCCGTATGTCCTCCTCAATATTTTCCTTTCGCATATTCGCAGTTCTTCCATTTTGTCGGTGGTTGCCCAAGTTTCACAGCCGTATGTTATTACTGGGCATATCATGCTTTGATAGATCTTAAATTTAGTGGATTTGCTTAATAAATTGCCATGAATAGATTTTCATATGCATAAAAACTTTTCATACCAGCCTTTATTATTCTTGAATTTCTTTGTTTACATCATTATTATAATTCATTTCTGAGCCTAGATATACAAACTCCCGCACTTGTTCAAACACATAATCATTAATTCGCAGATCATTCATCCGGATATTTTTTTCCCTCTCGTTACTAACATGTACTTTGTCTTTGTGACGTTTACCTGCAGTCCTGCTTCTTTTGCTTCCTTTTCTAATGCTAGTTACATGTCTTGCATTTTATTTTTATTTCTGCTTAATATGAAGATGTCGTCAGCATATGCATTTAGTTGTGTCATTTTATTACGAAGGCTTCCGGATATGTCTATTTAATTTATTATGTTTTCCAATGTTAGGTTAAATAACATTGCAGGCAGTGGATCTCCTTGTGTGATTCCACAGCTTTATTTCAATGTTATCAGTCTGCCATCCATGTACTAATACCCTGGCTTGAGATTCTTATAATGACATATATACTAGCCTCATTAATTTGATGGGAATTCCTAATTCCTGGAGCCCATTCAACATTTTTCCTTTTCTATTGATTTTGTCAAACGCCTGCTTGAAATCAATGAACAGGTAGTGTATTTCCATGTTGTAATCCTGTGCTTTTACAAAAATTTGTCTGATTTGATGTATGCTACCTGTAGTTGACTGGTTTCTTCTGAATCCATTCTGATATTCGCCTATTATTTCTTCGCTGTAGGTTTCTATTCGTCTATACAGCATAGGTACTTGAAAGTATCTTGTATACCACATTCAGAAGCATTATACCTCTGTAGTTGTTACATTCCTCTTTGATGCCCCTTTTATGTACCGGTACTATTTGTCCAATCTTTCTTCTTGCCATATTCTTTTGATTAATCCATATATCCTTTCCCGTATTTCTTTCCCTCCATGTTTCACGAGCTCTCCAGTTATTCCATCGCTGCTAGGGGATTTGTCGATTTTCATTTTGGTAATTGCTATCAGTCCACAGTGTCGGCACATAAAAATGTGGACACTGTGGACTGATGGCGAACATTTAATTCGGCGAAAGTATATTACATGTACCAGGAAAACTGCTTGCTTACGGTAAAATTGTTAAATAAAAGATCGAATGAAAATTATACTGCAAGTACGGAAAGTATATTGCTAGGAATTATTAAACGTATGAGATTTAAACATAAAACTATAAACAAGCGTCAAGTTATTATGGAATCAAACCGATTACAAGCATGGGTGCCGCAAGGATCTCCCAAACATCAGAACATATCGCCCGGAAAATAGAAATATATGTTATACTTAGGCGAAACTTGGAAGGACTCCCACGATGTTGTACAGAAAAGTTACGCCAGAAAATATTATATTTTATGTAATTATGTTGTAATTTTATTATTATTAAAATGTGTAAATAAATATTTACATCTAAATAAAATAGATATTTCAAAATACTGAACTTTCCAATGAAATTCCTAAAGCCGGGTCTGTTATTTTACTTGCATTTACAACCTCATTATATGTGAACCACGAATTACCAGGGACCCTTCGGTGAGACAATAACTGTACAACTTGGAGGAAACTATGCACATTAACAAAAGTATGAAGAAGGTAAAAGAAAAATCTATATTCATGTTTTGGTGCCGACGCGTCCAAGTTCTGTTTTCCCATCTAGAACTAGTTCGTATTTGCAAATTCTAACAAAAAACTACTAGAAGATGCTTGATTAATCTACAATTACGCTGCTAAGAACGCGTATGGGTTTTAATTACTTGCTAATTACATGGCTTCATACTTTTTTCATTCCTTTAACGAGGTAATGGAGGAGAATAAAGCGTAATTAGCTTTATATTTGCAGTATTCAAGTACAAGTTTAGCTGCTTCGTGACAATTGTATTATTCCGGATTTCGTAAATTCTTGTCAACCAATGTTAAAATTACAACTGGTAATTAATGTACTGAAGGTGATAATAGGTTTCTTGTTTCTAAATCACAAGCTTCTTAAACCCGTTAGTATTACTAAATAGAATTATTGCAGCATCTGATTGTATTTGCGCTTTCACCAATGCAGATTACATATCCATCTCCTATATTAGCATTATCAACAGTGATCTAAAAATGGTTTATTGTAACTGTAAATTGATTCTACAATCTGTAAACCCACGTTTTCGATATCGCGATCGCTTACATAAAAGTTTTAATGGACTTCTAGTTCCATTCATGTAACGTTATATTTGTGCGGTCCATGCTCCTTTAAAAGTATATGATTCTTATCGCTAAAAAATAAATTAAATCAGAAATAAACTTCTTAGAATTAATCAATTATTAATGAGTTTCATCATGTGCTTCTGCTACATTAATTAATAATATTGTTCAAGTAGAGAATATCTACAAATTGATTTTACGTGAGAAAAAAGTTGCACCTATTAAGAAATACTCGAGTTATACTTTCAGTTTCTGTCGCATACCTGAATAGGAAAAGTTACACAATGACTTGCAATTATAAATTAATTATCATTAAAACATATCTACTCCTCTTCGATGTAAAAACACAATAGGAAAAAAAACTGGAAATCCTAACTGGGAAACAATACAAATAAATTATTCATTCCATTAGGTGTAATTATACAAATATGACTGTAATGATATTAAATAAAAGCTACGAGTCTTTTACAGCTACAAAATCGTATCTATTGTATTCAAAGAAATTAGTGCTTAAATTACACCAAATTACATATGTTTGGCATCTGCATTACAATAAGCAGACAGGTTAAAATAATAGCTATTCTCATGCTGTTCAGAATACGTCAAATACATGGGAATTCAACGTAATCTTATTTTGCAATCAACTACAAAACGTATAGGTTTATAAATGCACTATTATGGCAGTACGAAATAATATTTATTTTAAATTTTTACCGTTTTTGAATTGTTTTATTTGACCTCATCTACAATCTAAATCTGTGGTATGCCAAAGCAGTCATTGTTCGTTTTTAAAGCAGCAGACATTGCTATAAAAATGGAGTTTTTGTTTGCCTAGAGCCCTAGACGATTACAGCACAATTTAAAATCGTACGAAGCATATTGTAAAATTTAAAGCGAAAGAGTTTGGAACCTAAGGGTTGTTGTGTAAATATTCCTGCCGAATAAGGGCCGTAGTCAATTTGGTGCATTCTGGGTGTGGGTGATGTGCTAGCCACACATCTGTTTACCGTGATTCTGTCACTGTATTCAGTTGTATCTAAAATGAACCCTACGGTTGAAAATTCCGCCAAATGTGAAGGGCGTCCTGTCATTCGTTTTCTCCATGCAAAAAATGATAACAGGTGGGTTCCAAAAATGTTGACGGATGTTCTCAAAAAACCAGCGACTGGCTTTTGTACTAACCTTCCTGCATCGCTCCTAAACTAATGGCGATGAGTACCTGAATCGCATTGTGACTGGCAAATAGATTTGAATTTCGTACATAAATATTCAAACCTAGCAACAATTATTGCAGTTGAAGCATGCGAGTTCCATCAAATCCAAAAAGTTCAAGGAAACAACCAAGAAAACGGTAAGCAGACGAATTACACATTGAACAACAACTAAAAACCAAACTGTTAAACTAAAATATTCTATCAGTTCTCACTTACTCGTCCGACATTCACAAAACGAAATAAACAGTCACTGACGGTTGCACAGAGAGCAATGGAGAGAGCAATGCTGCAGATAAGTTTAAAAGTTCGAAAACTCAATACTTGCATAAGAAGTAAAACGAAGGTGGAAGATGTAATAGTAAGGATACTGAAACAGAAGTTGAGGTGGGCCGGAGACGTGACAAGATTGGAGGATAATAGATAGACGAAAGTGGTAAAGGAATGGAGACCTAGACAAGGGAAAAGATATAAGGAAAGACCCCCTATGATATACGGACGGACGATATTAAGAGAGTGGCAGATTATGACTGAATTCAAAAAGCGAAGGACAGGCAGAGAAGGAAAGCATTGGAAGAGGCCTACATCCAATCTGGATCGATATAGGCAGATAGATAGATAGATAGATGGGCGTATCTTAAGAAATGTGAAAATTTAAAACCAATGGCGAGACTTGTTGACCTCTGGAGTCGTGCTTTTGCACGATAATGCCCGACCGCACGCGGCGGCTCGCAATGTGCATCTCATGAGGAATTCAATTAGAAAATTGGAATTTATCCCCATACAGTCCCAACTTCGCGCCGATTGACTATCATCTCTTCCTCCATCGTTTTTAGAACCCGCGACCGTTTTCTCGATGACGGCGACCGTTATTTTCGAATAAGCCTCGTAGATGGCGCACCTTATATATTTATTTTCATTAAAATTATAAATTCAAACAACGTTGCGCTTAACAAAATATGCGGTTGTGGCTGCTAAATAAGCTGCAGAAAACACAGGAAATCGTTAGAAATAGGGGTTGATGGGTTATAATTTTTGATTTTGGTGCATTCAAAAATTACTAACATCCTTGAAGTGAAAAACAAATCCTGCTGCAAATTCCCCCTGATGAACCATTCTGGATCTTACTAAAAATGTTAATATCTTAATAAGAATATTGTTTTTCCTCGATAGCTCGGTCAATTCCTGCAGTGTTAATTATAGCAGCAGTAGCTATACAGCATAAAGTACTTTTATGCAATTACAAATAGGAGCAGTACCTATTTCTCATACAGACCTGAAGTACTTTTCAGTCATAAAAAAACAACGATGTGGACTGTATTATTGTATATTTTCAACTAACTTTCTTGCTTCGAACAAAATACATCTCAGCCATATAATCTAACAAAAGAAGGCGAGAGAAATTCCCTCCACTTTATAGAAAAACACATGTCTAAAATCTAAACATAATATTGCGCCTTAGCGGAAGCGAGACCTACACAAAGGACCGCAATTAATTTTAACTTTTGGTCACTGCCGACACTGTCAAAAGGCTTTTGACTTACTCTTGGTAATAACGCAGATGGTTTACACCCAGTTCGTGTTCCTTCTGGGAAAACCAAACAAATATATTATTTGTTTAGGGATTCTAAAGATTAGTAATAAGTAATAAATAATGCTAAACAATGTCAGAAAAAGAAAAAGCAGATACACTTACCAAGTAAGTAGGAAAAGTTTTAACAAAATATGAAATAAACGTGATACATAACCAAACAATAATTCATCAGTCAAAAACTGAATTAAAAACCGACGTCGGAACTAAATATAACTCTAAAAACGCTTAATATATCGCGTAAAGTTACATTTTAAATTTGAAATGCAAAAAACCCATACTGAGGGCAAGATGATCAAAAATAATTAAATATCAAAAGACCAAAGCAGCCAAGTGCAAATACAAATTCGTGAAGAAGATGCCGAAACTAGCGACATCTAAACATCAAAGATACAAAATTCAAAAGCAAACTACAAAGGTGTGAAACTTGACTACCTACAAGAGGTACTAAACTCCTAAAATAAGATGGGGCGCTGCCGCCTTGAAAACGTTAACGAATAATAATTTTTATTTCATTAAGCAATATATTACGTTGGTGGGATTCGACTTTGTTTTATTTACTACGTTCAGCGCTATTCTCCCGGATATGGTGTGTTATGGCTGTGGAGGGTGTTGGGTGAGGTCCTGTGGCCAATTTCGCTGGAGTCTGCGGGGAATTGCGGGTGGGTTAGACAGCTGTTCGATGAGGACATTTTCGTGCCCTGTGAGTTGGTAATGGTAGGTAATGGCGAGTCTCTGAATTTCGTATGCAACAGTTGGGATGTTCAGATCTGTGTGGAGGGTATCGTTCCGAATGTACCAGGGTGCGTTAGTGATCAAGCGGAGGGTCTTGGATTGGAACCGCTGTAATATTTTGGTATGAGAGGCCTTTGTGCAGCCCCAAAGTTAAATCTCATAGGTCCATATGGGATTTAGTATCACCTTATATAGAAGAAGCTTGTTTGCAAGGGAGAGTTGAGAGCGAGGTGAGTTTTGCGTCGAGATGCAACCCTAGGTATTTTACATCTGTCTCCAGTGGGAGGGGGATGTCGTTGAATCTGGCTTGTGGGCAGATTGCTTGTCTGGTGGTAAATGTTATTTGAGCAGATTTTTCAATATTAACGGATACCCTCCATAGATTGGTCCAATCCTGGAGTAGGTCCAAATGGTGCTGAAGGCGATCGGTTGCAGCCTGCGGTGATTCACTATTGCTATGATAGCCGTGTCATCGGCAAATGTGGCAATCACTGTGTCGTTTGTGGTTGGCAGGTCGGAAGTGTAGATTAAGTAAAGTAGTGGCCCCAGTACGCTGCCTTGCGGGACTCCTGATGTAATGCGATGGTAGTCAGAGACCGTGTTGTTAATTTTGACTTGGAAAATCCGGTCAGTAAGGTACGATTTAAGTAGCAAGTAGAATTGGCTTGGAAAGTGAAGTTTGATCTTGTACAGCAGCCCTTGGTGCCAGACCTTATCGAAGGCCTGCTTTATGTCCAGGAGTCCAGTCGTACAGACCTTTTTGGTTGATAATACATTTATTCACTACAATTTTTCGACGAGTAGGCGGTGCTCGCCGCTGATAATGGCGATTTAGAATAAATGACGCCCAAAATATATCGACTTGTGGTTTCCGTTTCAACCATGTTTGTAGTTCTTGAAATTGTAATCTACAGAGCCTTATCAATTTACCTTCTACAGGACATTTTTAACACACCGTAGATTTTCATTATTCATTAAACAGAGTTAAACATCGACAATAATGTATTGTAAATACAGTCAATAATCCTATTTCTTCGCGCATCAATACGCTCAAACTGTATCAGGAAACAAAGACAATTCAATGGCAAAGTCCTTTGCAAATATCACAAGGGAAACAAAATCAAGCCATCCCAATTTAAAGACATTGCATAACGGTCTTCTGAATACAATGAAAACTGAGATGAGACAGGACGTGCAAACTTTCATTTTACATTTATGATTATACAAGGAACAAAATCATTGTTAATTCTTTGCTGACACCTACGGGTAAAAAAACTAAACAAACGAATTCAACGACCACGACTTCCAAATACAGTTCGCCCACTATCAGTGTAAACGTGTGAAACAACATGAAACAGTACAAGTGTATTTAAATGGTCTACAAATAGGAACCGTTAATTAGCGAGAAATTTATGAGACGATTTGAAAGAACTCTTAAGATAAATCAATGACTTGGTTACTGGAATTAATTAAAATGAATCTAATGCTAAATATTTTTGTATAATTCTGTCTTAAGAGTGAGTTATGTCAAATATACAGGGTGTTTTCCAAGTAATGTCGAGAATTCCAGGAGGTGATTCTTTAACCGATTGTAAGACAAAAATTTAGAATAATAATTTCCCCCAAAATGCTTTATTTTCGAAATATTTCCACAAAACATATAATTTGGTAAAAACTTACTTGAAAACGAAATCGTGTGCAAATTTGAAAATCTGAATCACAATGCCACTGGCGTTAATTTAAATTTCCAAATTTATAAGTTTTTAACTGTCAAAAAACACCGAAAAAGCTGATTGCATTATTGTTATGGCCTTGTGGACGAAAATGCACTGGCGGCCAGGCGAATATACCAAGGTTTCCAGAGACGATTACTATGTGATAACACGTTTACGCGAATGCATATTACACTGAAGGATACCTTCCCGGTAGGACAAACATAGTTACATCACAACTAGAGGAAGAAGTACTTACACAAGCTGACAAAACCATACGGAAAATTTTGAAATTTTACCAATACCTCCCGGACCATATTCAGCATGTGGAAGCCTTGTTGCCACAAAAGTTTGCTTAGTGTTTCGACTTCCGGCAGTGGTTACTTGAAGCAGTCGTTCAAAACCCAAACTTACTGGCTGAAATACTGTTCACAGACGAAATTAATTTTTCGAGGGATGCCATTATAAATTTTCATATCAGTCACTTGATTGGCGATAATCCCATTGGGCCTGATTTCTTACTTGAACGCCTAACTGGTAATTCTTATCGGCGTTTGCTTGACGAAGAGCTACCTGTGGTATTGGAAGATATTAGATTACAGTTAAATAATACTATGTGATTTATGCACGATGGTACTCCAGCACATTTCAGTATTGTCACAAAGAAGTATCTGAATACAAATTATACTTATCGCTGGATAGATGGTGTTGGACAAGCAAAGGGAAGACCTCCAAGGGACCTAGCGGGGAAAGCATAGCCACCATGATCGCCAAATATGAGCCTTTTGCATTTTACGAAACTCAAATTACGGACGTAAATGATTTTTGGAACAGAATTGGCGACTCTTTTTATTATATAAGGAATACACCTGGAATTTTCGAACCTGTACGGCAATCAATGGCAAGAAGAACGACGGCAGGCGTACTAAGACTATTGCACGAAGAAACTTTTATTTTAAGTGCAGTCACGTTAGTGTATAATGTTTTACTAGCCACACATTAACGGGATGCTGACGCATAGCTCAATTCTGAACAGTTAAATACTTCTGGATATCATTTGGAATAAAAAATTTGTCATTCCAGAACATTATTTCCTTCAAAATCCATAAATCGGATTGGCCGTCTAACTTTCACTGGACTTTTTAATGGATTATACAGGGTGTATCAGAAATAGGTACAAATATTAAATCCGATGGTAGATTACAATATATACAAACTAGAAAAAAACATTTCTTTGGCAATGAGACCCTTAAGATATGAGAAAATAATAATTGAAAATTTGACCCAAAATTGTTTGAGTACCGCAGGAAAATAATAACAATTTGAGTTCAAAGACATGTTATGTAAAGGAGAGTAAGATAGATCACCTGCCACAAACCAATAGTATTAGGTAGGTCAGTAATTTCTATTCAGTCTGTTGTTGTTATCACAAGCCAGACAAGTTTTTACTTGTTTGCCATTTTGGATTTACTTTACAATTAGGTAATAACTTTCTACAGCTTAAATGCATTTTCTATGTATCATCAGCACTTCTCAAACAAAATTTTATTTTATTTTTTAATTCAAAAAAATAAACTTAATGATTTTTAAAAACTGAAGAGTACCATTGAATTCTACTTGAGCCAATCTATTACTGGTTTAAATATTTGTACCTATTTCTGATACACCCTGTATACTTATATTTGTTGAGTAAATACAGTTGCGCAAGTAGCCTTACGGGGTTCTGGCTATTACTACTTGGAAGTTTTCGCTTCACATCTAAACTAAATATCAATATTTACTAATAACAATATTTACCATGCATATAGATTATCCGGTGATAAAATTGTGTCAGGAGGCATTCTCTTAAATCTTTGCAGTTGTGGTTGATTCTAAACACAATTCTTTATTCCGTTGGAATATTGCTGTCTGCTTCATTTGAAGCAAACCAATATAGTGACAACTAGACACCTACACGCACCTTCGGAGGTTTACTTGGTAAATACTTTGAAAAAACTTGCAAATAATCTGTCGATATAACGAAAGAATATTGTTATCTGTTTGATGTGAAACAAATATTCCATTGTAGTGACAGCTAGACACAGACGCATCTTGAGAGTTTTATTTATTAAAGATTTTAAAGGAACTTGTAAATAAACTGTCGGTATTTTGCGGCATATTGTTATCTCCTTGATATCAAACATACAATCCAATGTAGTGGCAACTAGACACAGACGCAGCTTTATTTATTTTTCTTCTCGTGCCCTATCCTTCAAGGACGTTGGCGATCACTCTGGCCCATTTGATTTTATCTATAGCCGCTCTGGACAGACCAATGGATGACATTCTAGACCATTGCCTGAGGTTTTTTAGCCACGAAATGCGTCGTCTTCCCGGGCCTCTTTTCCCATCTACTTTGCCCTGGATAATTAGCTGTAATAATCTGTGTCTTTCTTCGCTCATGATATGGCTAAAATATTTTGTTTTCCTTTCCATTACTGTGCTTATAATTTCTTCTTCTTTTTGTATCCGTTGTAACACTTGTATATTTGTGACGTGCTGGACCCAAGAGATTATTAGTATTCTCCTATAACACCAAAGCTCAAACGCCTCTGCTTTCCTGGTTGTTGCCTCAGTAAATGTCCATGCTTCCACATCTTAAAGAATTACAGAAAAGACATGACAATTAAGAACTCGCACCCGCAGTTGTAAATCTAATTTGGTACTACATAACACATTCGTAAGTTGGTTAAATGTACTTCTTGCTTTTTCTATACGAACTATTATCTCTTGCGACCGATCTCACTGTTCATTAAGCATGCATCCTAGGTAAACAATTTTTGGTACTCTTTCCAATGGCCGATGAACATAATTTTGGTTTTTTGGTGTTGAGACTCATTCCATACTTTTCGCTGATGTTGGTCACTCGATTTATGAATCTTTGAAACCCTTCCACACTATCAGATAGCAATACCGTATCATCGGCATATCTTATGTTCTTAATACAAACTCCATTTATGCTGATTCCATCTGCTATGTCGTCTAGAATTTCTTTGAAAAGTTCCTCTGAGTACGCGTTGAAAAGTAGAGGGGCAAGCACACATCCCTGTTTAACCCCTTCCTAAACAGGTACTTCTTGTGATGTCTGGTCTTCAATTCCCACTACAGCTTGATGCTTCCAGTATAAGTTAGCTATTATTCTTGTGTCCCTATCATCGATGTCAGAAGTTTGTAAAATATTTATAAGTGTTGTGTGTTGAACCTTATCAAAGGCTTTCTCGGAATCGATAAAGCAGGCAAACACATCACAGTCAACATCCCGACATCTCTCAATTATAACTTGTAGACTGAAAAGAGCATCTCTTGTCCCAAGACTCTTCTTGAACCCGAATTGCGTTTCACCTAGTCTTTTTTCCAGTTTTTCATGGATACTCGCGTGTATAACACGAAGAAAGAGTTTAAGTACCTGGCTCATTAGGCTAATTGTCCTGTAGTCTTCACATCTTCTCGGTTTCGTCTTTTTCGGAATTATAATAAATGTTGATGTAAGCCAGTCGTCTGCGATTTTTCGCGTGTTGTAAATGGCATTAAACAGTTGTAGAAGTAGTAGTTCAATATGTTCCTCCGACAGAAGCTTTAAAAATTCGTCAGATATATTATCTGGACCCATTGCTTTCCCATGCTTTATTTGCTTTATATTGCCCTTTAGTGATGACTGGATCATCTGCTGCATTAGTAAGTATCTGCTCTCCACGATTGTTGTCTTGAAAAAGTTCTTGTATGTACTCGATCCATCTTTGTATTTTACCTTGTCTATCTATTAGCATATTACCATTTTTATCTGTTATTTTACCCATGTTATTTCCTTTGTAAATTCCTGCCATTTCTTTCGTCTTCTTATGAAAATTGAAGGTGCCGTGTTTTTTATCGATTAGTTCTATCTCTTCGCATTTAGCTGATATCCATGTCTCCTTTGCTTCCCGTATTTTGGTTTTGTTCATCTTATTTATCTTTATCGGCGTTCATTCTTATTTCTAAATTTTCTTCTGTCCTCCATTAAATCCAGGATTTCAGTATTTTTGAATGAATTCCACTGAGTTTGAATTGTATTGTGGTTTCCTACGAGTTTTCCTAGTGCGTTATTTAATTCAACCTTTACTTCTTGCTGGATGTCTTTAATTTTCCTAAATCTACTTTTTTTGTCGTTTGCTTATTGTTTGTAACTTGAACTTGTAACTAACTGTCGATATTTTGTGGCATATTGTTATCTCCTTGATATGAAACAAACATTCCATTGTAGTACACATACGCATCTTTAGAGCTTTATTTATCATAAACTTTAAAAGAAGTTAGAAATAATCTGCAGGTATTTTGAGGGCATGTTGTAATCTGCTTGATATGAAATAAATATTCCAATGTAGTGACAGCTAGACCTTTCCGCACCTTTAGAGCTTTATTTATTAAAGACTTTGAAAGTACTTGGAAATAATGCGTCCAGGTTTGGCATCCAATCCAAATGCCGATTTGGACTAGATGCAAGAGAAACTTTTAGAGAGATCGAAATCCCTGCGGAGGTTAAATTGTGTTTTCAGTATTAAATATTGCATATTCTACAATAAACATAATTAGAGCAACAAAGTATACTTTGATAACTAATAAACAACTGTAATAAATACTATAAACTGTATGGTTCAAGGAAAGATTTATCACACTATTTTATCTAATATTATAAACAGTTATACCATATAAACTATATGCTCGTGCCAAATTTTCCCCCGCATTATTACCCTTTGGCAAATTTTTACCTGCGCTGTATATTGAAATCCTTACCAGCAGATCAATTATTTATATGTAACTGAGAACATTATGTAATAAATATATTTTATAACTTAAACTATATGAAAGTGATTTTTTGATTTCAGGAAAAACAACGTCCGCCACTGTACAATGCCGAAGATTACGCTTCCAGTTTCCGAAAATGGGCACGAAAAAATCCAAGCGGTGCTACGAACCTCTACACCAGCCCCAGCATGGCGGAATTGGACTGTCCCAGATCCCAAAATAATTCTTTTAGGGATTACCGCAATCCCATGCTTACACCAGCAGGAAGCGAAATGACTCTTCGACAATTCGGAACTGTGTCTGAACTTTTATCTAAACTGAAGGCTGATCTCCGTTTGGCGTATCCCAGGTAAGTTATCTTCATCGAAAGCATTTTAATTGTGGTATTAAACAGCTTATAGGCTTTATATTATAATGTAATGCTGCTAATTTTTATTTTAATATCTGCCAACAAAGCTTCTTCGTTTTTTCTTTAAAATACATTATGCGTCAAGAAATTATTTATTTATTATATCCAAGAAATACAGCGGCGTGGGCGCAGATAACTATATTTTACCTTACGCTGTCTTGTGGATTATTATATTTCATCTTCTAATTGCTTCTGGTACATTACTTAACGTCCATAAATGCAAATTCGTTCCAGTTAGTACGTTCGAGTTGGATAATTGCACCATATGTTAGTATACATACTGATTGGTACATTTGTATATTTCTTATAATGTGATTTATACTGCGTACTGCTGTGTATAAATAGAGTAATTAGTTCTGTTTAATGAGCTATCAACCCTAGTGCGCTTCCAATCTCCCTATATAACAATCTGAATACCCTTAGAAATTGAAAAAAAATTAATAAACGCATTCATGGTAATGATGATCTTATATATACAGGATGTCATAAGAACAATTCCAACATGTTACTTAATCAAATCCTCTTTTACCGCCGAAGCAGTGTCGAGGTGCCTTTTCATTTCAGGTTTACCTTTTTCCCTATGCATTGGGAGGTAATAGGGTCGGCGGCCTTTCAACCATTAAGCTCTCACAGATTATGCCGAAATCCTTTTTTCTTTTCGCATTCAATCTCTCCATATACACTTAAGCGGACTTCCAACCCCACTAAAGACTACTATGTTGTTACTATGACATCCGGAACCCACTATTTAACGTACCCATCCAATAGTACGAGACGCCGTGTTGACCGCAGCCTTGGGACCCCATACAAATACTGGCCAGAGCAAGCATTACTTATCTCTGGTCAGCGAACGAGAATGGTGTTTCAAGCTACGTCCACCCGGGACCTTTATGTTTAAATATACTTATAATATATTTCTGCTGCATGCTTGAGGCAGCGCATACAGGCAAATGAGAGAGCTACCACAGCTTAAAAATAATGGGACAAAGAAATAAATATATGGTGAAATAACAACAATCTAGAAATATATCAATGTAAACAAACCACATGGATAAGTAGAGAGAAATATACAAAAGTGAATTCCTAATTAGCAAATGAAAAACAAGATAACACACTGAAAAAAATTACTTCGGCAATAATAAAAGTATGAGGAAGTGTTACTACAAGTTATAAGTAAAATTAAAAAGGATAAGAACTTAGAACTATTAAGAATAAACGACGGTATGTGAAATACATATAGTATATTAAGGAGTATTTAGAACTATAGAACAAACTAATGAAGAAGTAAACAGGGCTCTTAGGAAAATAAAGAAATCACTAAACCCTGATGAAATACCAGAGCAACTACGGAAAATGGGAAGAAGAACGTAAAACAAGGATGCACAAGTTGATACTTTAAGTATGTAACAGGAAGCACTTCCGACGAAGAGGAAAAAGCAGTTACATCTGCCCCAGTCTATAAGAAAAAGAAGTAAATTTGGCTGCATTTAGAGGAATTAACCTAATAAGGTCACCTGCTTGCTCCACCTATAAAGTAGTATAAATAAGTAAGCTCTACCATTATAATTGATTACTTATTGTTGCGTTTGTAGAAAGTGTCAACATTGTTGGTTTAGTTCTAGCAGCTACAAGTTTCACGGTGGCCTTTTTTGTACAGATGAGTCAAGTGCAGTTACCAATTACTAACAAAAGAAAAGTACGATTAGAATTCAGTCTCACGAAGTTATATAGCTTGGTTTGGGGGATGATGCTGACGCGTATGACTTAGCAAATATCGAGGCCACAAGTTCCGATGTTGCACAATAAACGAAGAATCTTTCATTCAACAGACTATTGAAATGTTGGAGCTTTGTTGGTATAAATCATTTCACATTCATTGGGACTAAGTTGAAAAACGACAGTTTGGTGTTTTCATCTACTATAAGTAGGTTATGGTTAACGCAATGAAATTCCCTCTTAAAGTCCATGCCAAAGGCATTTTCTAATCTAATAATTATCTGTGTTAAAACAGCTTATAGAAAACATGCGGCTATGCTACATTGGCATATACACCAAGTTTTTGTAAGCTTTCTTGAATTGTAGTGTAAATTACACCGAAGAAATTTTTTTGAAACTATCACGAAGTTTAAAATTCCCAATAAACTAATTGCACTGGCTAGGAGCATGTTGGCAACCACAGACGCCAATGTCACTATCCAAGATATTTATCAGACAGTTTCGAAACTACATGCGGATTACGATAAAAAAATAGATTATGGCCGATTCTTCTTGAGTAGGTTAGCCGTACACTGGACATAAGGACAAGAGGGAAGATTTCTAGTAAATATTAGGGTATAAGCTCAATATACGAGTAGATTTACCTTAGAAGTCGAAAAAACCTATACAAGTAGAAGAAGTAAAGTCAGCAGGTGTGATAGCAAAACCGAATAAAAGATAACAGAAAGTCGAAAGACGAAAATAGTCCCAAACTAGCTTCTTCTTGTTGGGGCTGTCTCCTATCAGAGATTAGCCACAACTGTTTCAGCTTTTCTATGTTCCATTCTTCTGAGGGGTTGTTGGGTGTTCATGTCTGTCCAGTTTTTGATATTTCTTAGCCAGGACGTGCTTTCCTTTCCTACTCTTCTCTTTACTTCTGTTTTGCCTTTCATTAGTAGCTGAAGTAACTTACATTTTTGTTTCTTAAGATGTGGCCAAAATAAGCTGTTTTTCTTTTCGTCATGATAGTTAATAATTCTCGATTTATTAAACGTTTCCATTCCTAACACCTGGTCTTTTCTATTTATTCGCGCTAGTAGTTGTTGTAAGTCATTCGTCTTCTCCGCAATTATTGCAGTGCCGTCTGCATTATGTAAATTGTTTATGACTTTTCCATTAATTGTGATACCTCTAAATGTTGTAGCATGCTTCCTGTGTTCTCAGGGCCATTTAAAAGAAACATACATGTGGCAACACTGCACCCAAACAGGTGTTGTTACTATGCACGTTAACTAACTGCTTATAATAATAACCTACTTATAATAATTGTTCGTATTGTAAACCGTCTGTTTGTAAACATAATTCCAATCTTCGAGGTATCGTTTGCATTACTCGCTCCAGTATTTCTGTTGTGATTTCTAATACTGCCGCGTTAATTCTGTTTCTAACTTCGTCAGCGTTTGGTGGAGGTGTAGCATAAATTTTTTCTTTAATAAATCTCCAAACAAAAATGTCTAAAAGATTGAGATCGGGTGATCTCGCGGGTCGTAAAATGGCACCGCCGTAACCAATCCATCTGTTTGTGAAGTGTTCCTCCAACTACTCTCTTATATCTCAATCATGCATGTATATCATATTAAGTAGTATTTTCAACGAAATCTCATCAATAACTTGTTCCAAAACATTGAGGCATTAAGACAGTTTGGTAGATAAATTGGTCTAACAACTCTGTGGATTATTATACCCAACCCACATTACCGCAAACCTTCTCTGGTGACCATATTCACGAAATTCGTGTGGGTCTTCCTCGGCCCAATGGTGAGTATTGTGCATATTAAACATGCCACGTGGTAAACATGCACTCATTGCTCCAAAGAATACGTCTTAAGAAGTCTCCATTGTCACCAATTCTATTTAAAATCGTCTTGCAAAAATTCAATCGGGATATGTTATTATTTCCATAGAGATGCTGAACATGCAGACATGATATGGATAAAGAAGATTTTCTCGTAGAAACAAATCTACGGTCTTGTTACTTGGGATACTTAATGTTGCAACTAATTGCGGGCTACTCACAGAGGAACCTTCGTGTGTTGCGTCTAAAATATGTTCTTCCAGTTGCACTGTGCGCCTTTGTCTTGGTCGACCAGCGTTCGTATTTCTTTTGGCAAACAAACCAGTTTCACGAACACGTTGGTCCACCCTTCGAAATATATTTTCTCTAGGATGCTTCCGGTTTGGAAAACATGCCGGGTATTCTTGTTCTGCCATTTTCATCAGAAAGCGTATCTTACCATGTACATATAGGTATACACATTGAACTTAAAGTTCATAATAAGTGAACAAAATAAAATAACAAAACAATACAGAAACACAAGAACAAACAATCATAGATAACACAAAATTAAAGTAAGCAAATCGACTTAATTTGATTATATAGTGTTCAAATTTGACAATACCATGCGGGGGGGGGGACTACTTATTGTTTTACAATGTTGCAAAATGTATTTTTTGTGAAAATAAGTTAATAAAAAATATTAAAAATAAACTTTGAGACAGAAAGAAAAATAATACGTATTCGCAATTCGTCTTTTTTCTAAATTGCAACTTTTTCTATCAACAGATATCGATTAATAACGCATATTAATTGGTGATCGCGTACAGACGCAGGAAGCATGGCACAAAATTTTAGTACTACTTTATTACACTACTGTATAATTTTACAGTGGGTATCTGCTTCCAGTAAAGCTCGTCTTTATAACATATATTAAGATTTTCTAATATGTTCATCAGCTTTTCATCTATTAAAAACCTTACGTGCATCGATGAAGCATCTGGTGATCTAAACACACCTGCATCAACAGTTGAACACTGTAATATCTCTCTTATACCCAATGATTTTCGGAATCCAAATTTCGATGCCCTTAATGTTCCTTCCCCACGCACGATTTTTTAGAAATAGCTTAAATACCGCTTTCATGAGTCGGCATTAATTTGTACGACATTCTGTAAGGAAATCAATAAAGAGAGTCCCAAAAACGGTTACCAGCCGACAACACAGTTTTTGCTTTCTTGGATTTTGGAGGTGTGGTATGACACCATTGCATGCTTTCACTATTTGACTCAGGAGTACCCGGGTTAGATCGGTTGTCACAATTGAATCCAACAATTATTGTCTTTCTATCTCATATTGCTGTAGTAGAAAACGAAGCGACTTGCAAACGATGCAACTTGTGTTGTTCGATCAATAAGCGCGGAATCCACCTGGCACTCATCTTACGATACTTTAACTTGTTTTTTTATAATACCTTCAACACTTTCGACAAGAACTCGTAAATTTTGAAAAATTTGACGAACTGTCACCGGTGTGGCTGGCTAAATAAGGACATTAATTTTTCCTTCACTTTCACGATTAATCAAAGTTTACAGTGGGCATCTGCTTCCAGTAAAGCTCTTTAATGATTTGTACGTCTATATAACATACACTATGTGTACATCAGCTTTTCATAGTACAATCTATTAAAAACTTTAAGTGCATCGATAAAGCATCTGGTGGTCTAAACACACCTGCATCAACAGTTGCACACTGTAATGTCTGTCTCATACCTAATGATTTTCGGAAACCAAATTGCGATGCCCTTAACGTTCTTTACACTTTTGATATATTCGTCCACGGACGATTTTTTAGAAACAGCTTAAATACCGCTTTCATGAGTCGGTATTAATTTGTACGACATTCTGTAAGGAAATTAATAAAGAGAGCCCCAAAAAAAGTTACCAACCGACAACATAGTTTTTGCTTTCTTTCACTTCGGAGGTGTGGTATGACACCACTGCATGCTTTCATTATTTGACTCAGGAGTACCCAGGTTAGACCGGTTGTCACAATTGAGTCCAAAAATGTCTGTCTCATATCGCTGTAGTAAAAAAGAAGCCACTTGCAAACGATTCAACTTGTGTTGTTCAATCAACAACCGCGGAATCCACCTTACGATACTTTAGCTTGTTTTTTTTATATGTTTTCAACACTTTCGACACTAACTAGTAAATTTTTTTAAATTTGACATACTGTTACCGGTCTGTCTTGTTGAATAAGGGCATTAACTTTTTCTTCGCGTTCACGATTAACCAAAATTGCAACTCGTCGTATATGAGGCTTATTTTACACGATTTCTCTCGTGTCTAAAAGTTTTGAGCACTCAAACACCCGTCTTTTAGAAAGATCTGTCTCATATCGCTGTAGTAAAAAAGAAGCCACTTGCAAACGATTCAACTTGTGTTGTGCGATCAACAACCGCGGAATCCCTCTTACGATACTTTAGCTTGTTTTTTTTATATGTTTTCAACACTTTCGACACTAACTAGTAAATTTTGAAAAATTTGAGAAAATATTACCGGTTTGTCTTGTTGAATAAGGGCAGTAACTTTTTCTTCACGTTTACGATTAACCAAAATTACAACTCGTCGTACATGAGGCTCATTTTACACGAGTTCTCTCGTCTTTAAATGTTTTGAGCACACAAACACCCGTGTTTTAGAAAGACATTGATCGCCCTATAGTGCTCGCATCTTGTAAGAATTTCAGTCGAATTTACGTCTTTCCAACGTCGTATTTGTAACTGTGAAAATAATATTATAACGAAACCATTGCTATACATATGTTAACAAGAGTCACGACCTTTAATTAATTTAATATTTAGAATATTCTTTAGATGCGGTTTTAATTTAAACACTTCTGTTAACATTTGAACAGGTATATAATAAATAAGCCGTATCGCCCAATATTAATTGCAAAGGCTCAGAACGTACGTTATCTGGCCATAATACGCTAGATTTAAGTCAGACTTTTAGACATTTCTAACATTATCTGACGAACATTAACTTAAAATGGAAGGCCATTGTCTTGAATTAACGACAATGACAGATAGAACTTGTCATTACATACTATACCATAACTTTACTATTTATATGTCAATAGTTTTTACATTACTGGCATTAATTTTTAATATAACATTTGCGTAATAACTAACGTATTAAGTTCTAGTCAAATATTGATAAAAAGGTTACGTAAATTGCAATTTAATTATCGTGGAACAACATGGAACGCACGTATAAAGACATCTTTCCATATCCTTGCGCTGGCATTTTAAAGGATGTTGCAAATTAATGCTGTTTCATTATCGCTTAATGAGTTCAAATACCTCACTTGTGATTTACCTCCCGCGAGGAATTCTAGCAAATTAGTAGCTACAATAAACATAAATATAGACCAAAATGCAAAAAGTAGTGGTCCTAAGCGACAATCTAATAAATTAGGATTAATTGTGAAACGTGATACTGTTATTATAATTGTAGATAATTATCTTAATTTGAGTTTTATGTATTTGGCATGAAATTCTAATTCACATACTGTTTCTTCTTGGTTTCTTTAGATAAAACGTTTAGCCACAAAGACTACCCATAAAATACATTGAAAATTGCATTATCTTCATACTATAATCCATATATTAATATCATTGTTATTAGATATTATCTAATCCTAACGTAATCTAAGTTCGCATTCTTAATTATTTTAATTACAGTAAGTACGTTTTACATCATGCTGCATTTATCAAAACTCATTTGCTCATTAGACAGAATTGCATTCTAAAACACTTACATAACGCAGGTAGATTATTGCATATAAAGCCAAACATCAAATACGTTTTGCTAAAACTTCAGTGAATGTAGGTATCTTTAAGATAGCTTTCATTGGTATTTTAGACCTAGCTGGATTTGAAATTGCCGCTTCATATTTCGTTACCTAATAAATGAGACTTCCCGGGAAAAGCTGTTTTTCAAATCTCGACTACATATAAGTTTAGAAGGCACAATTGTATTAATTCTAAAGATTTTATAAGTTCCTTTTAATTTGACTTTTATTTTCTATATTCCTCGTGACATTGAAATATTTATGGTTTACACTATGTAGCAGCTGAAAATCTGTAGTTGCTTTGTTGAATAACGCGATACTTACATTTTTAAGGGTTGTAACGAAAATATTGCTGTGATACAGTGAAGTTACTAATTTTTAACAAAGTAAAATAGACACAAGCGGCTATGTTTTATTTTTTTTATTCAGTTAACTGCATATTTACAATCTACTCTTACAATGTATTGAGTATTAAGTAAATATTATGATAGTATTGTGACATGAGCGGAGCTTTAGCGAGCGCTAATCTCCCTGAGTTTGCATCAGTTTTGGCTGGGTTGCAGGTTTAAGTCAAGTGGCCAGGTTCGCTTTAGTCGTCTTGTGACAGCTGGTTGATTGGAGAGCTGCTCGATGAGGTTTTTGGGGTGTCCTGGTAGGTGTAGCTGTATGAGGTTGATAGTCTCTGGATTTTTCTGGCTATGTAGGGGATTCCCAGGCTAACCCATCGAACTTGCGGTCTCTCTTATTAAACGGGGATTCTCTGTTGCATAGTAATGAAGATTTTTTCTGTTAAACATTCCAGAATTTGTAAATAAAGACTCATCAGTCCGTAGTATTTTTCTGGAAAAATGTGACTCTTGCTGCAGTTTTTCACGAAACCAATAACAAACATCCAATCTTTTATTACCATCACCAGGATGAAGAGCTTCTACATGTGTGAATTTACAATATTCTTTGATGATTTTCCTCACATGTGAATCATCAATACCACACTCTTGAGAAATTCTTCGGAGTTTTCTGGATGAATCCCTAATTGAGCCAGCACATTCACTTCATTAGCAATAATTCCTTTTCTATGCGGCCCTCAAGGTCTCCTAAACCTGCCACAAACAGCCAACTTTCTTGAAATCCATGCAAACATTATTCGGGGCGGTAGCTGGATGCTGGATACAAATTTTTCGTAATTTTCAGACGCTAAAACAAAGTTTCTATTGCTGTGAATGTAGACATTAAACATATCCTGCTTTTCTTTATTAGATATTTGTTATCTATCAATTTCAATTGTTTTATGAACGGCGAGCACTTTGAAAATTTAAATAATCGTCTGCTGTTTATGCATTTGTTATCTCGTTATC
>JABXWE010026110.1:0-13091 GCA_014611495.1 Limonius californicus
TGGCTTCCTTTGAAGTGCCCAGGTACCAAATTTCATTAAAATTGGTTCACACGTTTCTGAACAGCATACAAAAATGTGATTTTTTAAGTAAACTTTGAACTCCTCTCACGGGCAAATGGTACATTTTGGTATATGACAAAGTTGGGTCCAATCGACTTCTTTTGACCTCTAGAATACGTGGTAGCTCTATGTCCCAGGAGTTTTGGGACACCCTGTATTCTTCCTTCAACTTGCGTACCGTATAGCTCAGGTCTTCATCATCTTGTGCGATCACTACCTAGTCATCTGCAAAACTTAGCGTGTAAAGATGTTCATTCGGTATCAGTATTCCCATGCCTTCGCATTTCCTCTTCCAAGTTTTTAATATTTATACAAGGAATATCTTAAATAGTGTTGGTGATGTAGGGCAACACTGTAGCAGTCCCTTAGATGTTTTGAAGCTGGGACTCAAATTCCTTCCTGTTTTAATTGAAACTTGTCTATATAAGTTCTTTACGGCGGTGATTAACTTATCTCCTATTCCTATCTCGTTCATTGATTTCTATAGTTTCATTCTGGGAATTGAGTGGTAAGCCTTTTTCAGATCTACGAAGGCTAGATGGGCATCCCTATTATTTGCCTTTTTCTTTTCTAAAAGTTGTTGTATCGTGTAAATGTGATCTATGCACGATCTTCCTACTGTAAAACCGGCTTGGTCTTCTCCAATTTTGTCTTGGTATTTCTTCTTCTAACTTGTTTCGGATTAGTCGTCTGTATATTCTTCCCATAGTTGCTATAACGCTAACGCCTCTGTCATTTTCGCACTTCCTTCTATCGCCTTTCTTATATATAGATGTTATAAAAGCTTCTGTCCATTATCTAGGTAGTTCTTCCCCATTTATAGTTTTTGTGAACATGTTTTGGATCATGCGAAAGAGTTTTTCTGATCCGTATTTAATCATTGCAGGGATGATTCCTCCCGGTCCTGCTGACTTATTGTTTTCGATAGATTTTATTACCTTTTTAGCTTCCTCTAAGCTTACTACTATTTGTTGTTGTTCCAAATCTCTATATTTACGTTCTTGATCTTTCATAAATTTTGGTCGTCTTCCACTCAAAAGATCTTTCTAGTAGTCTTCCCACTGTTTCTCTTGTATAAAGGGGATATATGCCTCTTCTTTAGTATTTTTCCTTAATGCCTTAAGCATTCGCAAGGATTCCGAGCTTCTTGCTCCCCCAATATATTGTTCAATATTTACGCAGGCTCTCCTTCAGCTCTCATTTTCCTCCTCTACTATAAGTCTCTTAACTTTTCTATTTTTCTCCCTATACTCTCGGTGGTGTTCCTCATCCTTTGTACTTAGCCATTCCTTATATAGTTTTTTTTTCTTCTTAATGGCTTCTGTGTTTTCCCGCTGTTTCCTCCTTTTTCCCTAGAGCCTCTTTTCTTTTTGTATGTTTTTTCATCCTGCTCTTTGTTTTTATTTCCCTTCCAGTTTTACATGTGCCAGGTTGCTAAAGACTGACGCCACAACCCCTAAAGGAGGGGACCTTCTGAAATCAGTCGCCCATTCTGGGTCAGACGTTGTTTACAGCCGTCTATTCTGGATCAGACACTGATGCTAGTTTTGGTCCTCCCCGGGTATTTTATTTCCCCGGTACCCTCCATATCTGATGGGCGTTCCCCTATTTGCCACCCGGGGAGGCGCCTGATGGGGGACTAGCAACCCCACATGGGTCAAAAATTATAAATAAGATTATATTTTCGATTGAGAAAGTACATTATCTTCACTTACACATTCCTAGAGTTGATTATAGTTTTTAAATAATAACAAAGAACAATCAACTAAATGATATCAGGCATAAAGGAAGACTGAAGAAACAAAGCGTGTTAGAATTGGAATAAAGGCAGATGCCTTTAGGTAGAGAACATGTAAGAGAACAGTCGTAACATGTGTGCTGATAAAATCGAATATATGGGTTTGGCGGAAGTATTTTTTGCTTGTGTGATATTTGTAATCATGTATACAAAACAAACATATAAGTTTAATGTTTTTAACTAACTCCAAATAATATACAGTTAGTTCGTAGTATGTTATTGTTATTTAGTTCAAATGTTTATGTACGAATAATTTTAAAATGCCCATTCGTTCTGGTGTTGTAGAATCGAAGCCAGAGATTTGAGGTATTATTACTCTGTCACCTACTCCATGTAAAAATGAAGCTATAAAGCTATAAAAAAAGGAAATTGAATGTACATACCGGGTTCCAGAGACAAGAAAACTACCTCTATTCTTTTTATTACTAAATTAACTAATTCAAATTCTAGGTGACCAAAATAAATTCAAAAGTCCATTGGGGCATATGAATAGATATAAATATTTACTTACGGTTTCGCTAAAATTAATAACAACCTTCTTATTTTACATGGAACATATTATATATTATTATTTGTTTAAGTAGGTAATTTTATTTGTAATACGGCAGTAGAACATACATAATGTTAAACTGCACAATTTAAAAATGCAGGCATTTAACCTTGAACCTTCAAATTACAAACTTGAAATATTATCAAGCTAAACATTTTGATTCACGCCATCCATTCCTTAGTAATATTAAAGCATTATGGAACGGATGATGTAAATCTAAATGATCTTCGATTTAAAACACTACGTACGCTATACCACCGTAGACAAACTGTAATTTTCTGTAAAAATTAATAATAATATACAGGGTGTTCCACATAAAATAAGCAACTTAACATTGTTTTTGGCGAAAGTGAAAAGTGAATTAGACAATGGATGTAGCGGCTTATTTTATTATTATTATACTCTTACAGACAATGCCTTTTTAAGTTTTTGTTAACGTCATAGAACTTCTTAAATTAATGGCTTCTTAGAGAACACCCTCGTTTGAAAATTAAGAGAGCTTATGATTTTATGCAAACTTGTAATTTATTCACCTTATTTTATCCTCAGTTACTATATGTGTTGGCATAACTCCATCTCCCTTCCATCTCGACCACACTTGGGTACAAGTTATTGTTAGCAGGTACCATTACTATCTGTAGAAGAATGTGCCGAAACTATAAGGGACTTTTATGGTATTTCTATTGAAACATAAGAATTCCTTATAGAATTTTCATAAAAGCCGCATACTTTCATAAATTGTAATTTTTGTTGTTTTGTGGGGTATGTATAAAAATACTGTTGTAAATAGGTAATGATTGTTTTAGAGTATAAGGAAGTACATGAAAAGCGTTTCGCTCTTTTTCAATAAATAATTTTCTATACCACTATTGCTAATCTTGGAACAATTTGATGCCATTAAGGAAACCAGTTTATTGAATAAACAAGGGTCAAGTTGAAATTGATAAAATCAATATTGGTAGGGGTATAGAAAGTAAAAACTAAATTCAATGAAAATTACGTCAATTAAAAAAGCAAAACTTGAAACTATCCTACATACAGTTAGATTTGACTGGCAATCGAACTGCTTATTAATTACAGTCCAATTTTGATCAGCAAACGTTTATTGGAAACTCAGCGTTAAAAAGCGTGTACAAGGATTGTCGGTACTCAGACATGATAGCGTGATTTTGAAACATTCAAATAAACTTATTACATGATGGAACATTTGAGATTTGAATTGTAGATATTATCTCTGTCATGTTTTTACCCTGTCATTGCTTGTTACTGTTCATTTACTCTATCTGTTTTCACGTCAAACATCGCGTTTGCGCACCGCAAATTAATTATTTCACGAGACGGATAAGGATGCAAACTAGTGAATTCTTAAACAGCCACGAAAGATTCAGGGACATTGGAATTTATTAGTCTGCTGTTTTTGTTAAAAACTGATTTGTTTTAAAGTATAAGATGGCACCGCATATATTCTTTTATAACCAGGAAGAAGAGATGTTTTACAATTAGAAACAAAAAGAAAAGTAATTAATTACGTAATAGCTGTTGAATTGTTCCACTGTTTTGTATTATCTCTATAAATTCAATTTATCTAATTATACTTTAATATTTTAATAAAATTAGTCTAAACTAGACAATTATTAATTATAAGTAACTGTGCATTGTGAACTCCAAAACAATGCAGTTTATATTAATTTATTTTCTCTCAGGGCTTGGTTCTCGTGGTATGGCTGAACATTGATACGAGAGGGTATACTGCTCTTTACCTTCATGTAGACTTTTGCTTTTCCCTCTTTTAAATGTACCACCTTTTTTGTTTTTATTCTTTTATTTAATCTTGTAGTAAGACTAAATACCGGTACCATAAAATAATTTATTACATAGAAGTTCTACTGAATTTTGGACAATATCACGTCTCTGTATAAAATTCTATTTCTATAAAAAGTATTAGTTTGTGTGTTTTTAGACATAGCATTTCTTCTCGTACTAAGATTAAATGCTGGTAATGAATTCGGCCAACCACCTTGTTTGCGGATGCAAATAAAGAAATTGCTTTTGTTCTTTTTTTTTATTTTTTTTCTTAACTTGTTTATAAGCTACACAAATCTAAGCTGAATCTACGATAGTTACTTATTTTAGATAATTTTGAATATCTAATTTAATATCAAAACCGGCTTGTCTATATTTATGCTAAGGCTAAAAATTGATTCCAGAGGTAAGAATATATAACTATTGCCTATTTTAAGTCATTCTCAATAATTCCAACATATACATCTTGAAATCATCAAAAAATGCATTCCGAAAAGTTTCTCGTGTATATATCTTATGCTCAGGTTAAATATCGATGCTAGAGGTTTAACTCCTTCTTAGCACATTAGGCAGAATTACTTATAATTACCTACATTAAGTAGTTCTGAAAAATTTTAAACGCAAACTACATAGAACTTTCTAATGGCTTGTCTATTTCTTATGTTAAGGCTAACCACCAATGCTAGAGTTTAGACTTCTATACCTAGAGATTTGGTTGAAACTCTAATAATGGTCTATTTGAAGTAATTCTGAATAATTTTTGAAGCAAAGAACTTATAAACCTTTCCACATAATTTATCTTTAAAGGCCTCGTGTGGTCTTGTATAATTCTTATGCTGAAGCTTACCGCAATGCTACAGTTTAGACTTCTATACCTAGATATTTGGCTGAATTTCTAATAATGCCTATTTGAAGGAATTCTGAATAATTTTTAAAGCAAACAACTTACAAACCTTTCCACATAATGTTTCATTAAATACTTCGTATTGATTGTCTTGTATAATTCGTATGCTGAAGCTTACCACCAATGCTAGAGTTTACACTTTGATACCTAGAGATTTGGTTGAATCTCTAATAATAGCTTATTTGAAGTAACTCTTAATAATTTCCGCGCAAAAAACTTCTATCCCAAAAATTCGTTTCATAAATTTTGTATTTTGTACATTTCTCATACTTATGCCAAAAGTACAGCGTTGCAGCTGTTAGTTACGTTGAAATTCTCCAATTGTCTATTTTCAGTAATTCGAAGCAAATATTTTAAAAGGATATCCAAGAAATTCTCTAGCATGTTTCTCATGCTAAGGCTAAATATCGATATCAGAAACCTAGAAATGGGATAAACCATTTTTACCTGCATGCTTTAAATATTTCTGTGCAAAAACAAATATTCATACTTATATTTGAAATACCACGGTTATATGACAGCATCACAGAAAGTTATTACAGCAATATACCCAGATAACTGATAAGTATCTACACATATATTCTTTGAGGCTTTCGCGGTTTCTCGAACTGTCAATATTACAATTTACTTTCGGCTTAGACCGCGTCGTCATTTGGGAACTACACCCAGCATTATCAGGTAAGGCCGACCTGTAGCTTGTCTGCCTTTACAAGCATTTGCTCTAGAAGTTTGAGCCATATTTGTTCGTAGACCCTGCCTGCCTAAACAGGGCCGTGTGCTTATATTAATGAAACCTTGGGGCGGACAAGGATTTGATCTTGATGTATTTTGTTTGCCAGGACAATAATACTTAATCGGCTTATGCCTGTTAGCTGTTTGTGAACCCATACAAACTAACGTTTCGCAAGACATTGCAGCGTGCATCTTCAGAGTGAATATAACACTGAACTCAAATCCGGGAAGCGGAGGTATTTAAACCTCTTTGAGCCAGTCGGGCAGAACGACGTAGTTCTGGTTGGCTGTCACCGTTGGGCAAGGACGGATCCGGTGGAGCGTGATCGTGTGGTCGATGATGCGTAAGAGTCCTTAGAGGATAAACTACTGGAGTCCAAGCTTTACTGAGTCTAAAACCATCCTCCCTGTTTATATTGTTAGGTTGTTTTTCAATTTCAATTGCTTCAATTATGATATGAGGGAAGTAATGAGGCACTCTGGCGAGTACCCGAGCATTGTCGAAGTCCATCTTATGTCCAGTTAAACCAATATTTTCAGCCACCGCAGATTTTGTGATGCGTTTATGTTTGCAATCACCTTTGTGCTCTCGCAATCTTAACTCAATGGAACAAACTGGTCGTTCCATTCTTAAATATATTTTATGCAACAATATATATTTCGTATTATTTTTAAGTATTAAAATTATATACATTTTGGATGAGTGTTTTTTTATTTCATATTATGTTTAGTGTATTTGTTTGGCAGTAGCCCTTCCACCGAGAGTGACCACAATTTATTTAGAACAAATAAAAAACAATTTTTAATGTTAAAAATGACTGATTTTTAGTATTTTAAACTTTAATATACGTTTGCGTCCAAACGCCCTTGCGTGCAACCTAGTCTGCGTCCAAACGAGTCTGCGTCAAATCGTCGCTGCGCTCAAACGTTTCTAAACCAAAACTCCACTGCACCTAAACCGATCTGCGCCAAACCGGCTAATGCAAATCCGCCGCCTCAAAACATTCGGTTCGTTACGACGCATACTAAGCAAATAGATTAATCAAATTTAAAATTACTCACCAAAGTACAAACATAACCTTATAATATATTTTTTTTTAAAGAATCGTGTCTCCAAGATTCCCATCCCACCCAGCTTACCCCGGCTCAGCACATTTCGTGCTATTCACAGGTCTAACATGCCCCACCCTTGAAAAACCCCATGCCCCAGACACCACAAACACCCTGGGAAAGTGCAGTGCTCAGGATTCGAACCTGAGCGACTTTGGTAGAATAACTCCAAAGCCAAGCGCTGCGGCCATTACTCTACCGCGGTCCCCTATAATATTTTGGAAACCGCAAACTGAAATTATCAAAATTATGTGACTTTTTGGAAAACCTAATAGTTGTATCATATATTATTAGACAGAAATATAAAAATAAAATTGTTAAATATCAATCAAATATTCACCTACTCGTATTGTCTTATATGTAACTGTAAAAGTATAATAAGGAGTCGAAAACGTTATACAAAAAGGAAATCTTTTATTTTAGAAGTTCCTTGCTATAAGAAAAATTAAAATAATACTGTGGTAATAGAAAAATTGAAATTTGTAATGTAAATTTCATACAATGCAGGTGTAACATGCCCCCCCCCCTACTAACTTTTGAACGACTTGATATTTCTTCACAAAATTTTGTGTGCTTTAATGGGAGGCTAAATACTACTTTTTAATACATATTCAAATTTTATAACTTTCAAATTGGCGGCTAGGCGCCATTTTAAAATAATTTTTAAACAGCAATGGGAATCGAGTGGCACCTCATTTAATAGGTTTCTTTGGGTAGTGTATAATTCTAAATTTTGTGAAAATGTTATCGATTCAAAAACAAATGACAGATTTCCAAATTATCTGTTTCTGATATTATGCAAAACGCTAAAAAATTGTAGGAGGCGAAACAACAGAAGTAACACAATTGAAATAATGAGTCTTTCTGTTCTGTCACTTTAATTCAGCTATTGTGTTTGCTCACGGTTGAATATTGAGTGTTAAAACCGGTGATACTAAAAATAATTATGGCGAATGTTCGAACTTTGCAGAAAAAAACTGAAGGAGCTTTTATTTTTGCTAAAGCCAATCGAAACTTTCACGAAGCCGAAAGAATATTTAATGAACGTTTTCCCGACCGTTCTATTTCGGGGACATATTTAAGAGAACTTGTGCAAAAATTTATTAACACTGGAAGTGTGCAAAACAGGAAAACCCTGGACGACCCGCAATTTCAGAAGACAAACGAATTCAGATAGTCGGTAAAATGGTAGTATGTTCTCAGCAATCAACTGCACATGTAGCTGCGATATGTGATGTATTGGCGACCACTGTCAAAAAGTTTTTAAAACGTATAAGTTCCATCCATACAAAATGAAGATTTTACACTAGTTGATTGAAGATGATCCGGATAGACGCATTGAATTTTGTGAGGTCATGACCCAAACCATTGCAAGAAACCCATCCTATCTTCGCAATATCTGTTTTAGTGACGAATGCACATTTTTTAATGGGTTTGTTAACAGACAAAATGTAAGATATTGGTGCGATGAAAATTCCCATGTTTTCCGAGAAGGTCACACCCAATTTCAGCAAAAATTGAATGTGTGGATAGGAATACTTGGCACCCATATCGTAGGTCCCTTATTTATCGACGGAAATCTTACTTGGGAATTGTACTTGAACATGCTGGAAATGGACAAGGAAAACCTCATCCATCCGTTAATAGTTTAAGAGATTGCTGAAAATAATCCAAACCAATTGGACATGCGTATCATATAGCAAGATGGCACTCCTCCGCATTTTAACAGACAAATTCGCAATTACCTCGATGCAACGTATCTTCGACGATGGATTGGTCGTCGTGGCCCAACAGAATAGCCTCTGCGATCTCCTGACCTGACTCCGTTGGACTATTTTGTGGGGGTATCTTAAGTCGAAAGTTTTTCAAACAGAACCAGATTCCCTTTTGGATTCACGACGTAAAATAACAGAGGCTTGTGTAAATATCGTTGAAACTTTCCAGAAAGTACTTGAAGAGATATTAAATAGGTTTCTCTATTGCCAAGAAGTTCAACGAGCACACTTTGAACATTTATTAAAATAGTATTACTATTCAGTTTCTGTTGTATAAAATAAGTTTTGTTGCGTTTTTGAATCTTCTTCTTCTTCTTCATTCTTCAATGGTGAACATATCGAAAGCATACCTTTTTTGCTTTAATTCTTACTTTTTTCCATAAACTTGTTATTTTCAATCATCTGTCATTTTTCTGGATGAATATTTTTTTATGAAACTCAAGAATCAGACGCAGAATTAGAATACCTTTCAACTGAGGTGTCACCCGACCCATTGCCATGGGCTAATAAGTAGTATTTAGCTTCCCACTAAAGCACACAAAATTTTGTGAAGAAATATCAAGTCGTTCAGAAGTTAGTAGGGGGGAGGACATTTTACGATAACACTGTATATTTTATTAATATTCTTATTCGAATTGTGTTCAGTAGTGTTTGGAAACCAGAGTTGTTCTTGGTTCGTTTTGCAATTAACGAACGAGTGAAATGAGCCGTAGTAGTATGACTATTATTAAGACCAAAGTGTTACAATATTTCCGAAATCTTAAAACTATTTTCTTGGTTATTTATTAATCTCGTACTGTCACTAGAAAACGTATGCTATGCATACTATAATCACCTACACTTTTGTAAAAGCACATTTTTTATGTGTCTCCTAACATGAATCATGGCGGAATATTAGATGTTTGGTAAATCTACGTTCATTACGTAAAAACCAACAAAACCGTATTTTACTTAAATTGCATTTTAGATACTTTACTCTTGGATGCTTTTCCTGTTAGTCACAATTCAAATTTAATTAGAAAATGTACGATTCCTGCGTTTCAAGGAATCATAAATTGCCAAACAGGTGTGGAAATATTCAAAAAATATAAATCTGAGCAGACGTCAGAGGTTGCATGAACTAGCTTTCTGTGGCTAGCCGACTTTTAAATCTCAGACGAGATAAAACGTAAGGATTCCTAATTTCGTGACAGATGCGAGGTTAACGAGGACATTTAAGTTGACCGCAACTACTATGAGTTAGTCTAGGGTCGTTCAAGCTGGCCATTTCGTGACATAAGAAGAACAAAATTGGCAGAAGCAGAGGTCTCTGTAGTTGCTTTAAGACAGGGGAAAGTTTTATTACAGTAATAACGATATGTTGACAATACTTACATTACAATACAAATATTTCACTGTTTCCAAATAGTTACTATCCAACTTACAGTCTGTTTTCTCAGAACTTTCCGTTAAGATAAGCTATTTTGCTAAATCTAATATTTAAAATGAATGTAGTTGCGACGTCATATTGGTATTACAAGACCCACCACTTTTCAATACGCACAAGTTTTGAGGTTAATTTTTATGTCATTGAAGTGTTGGAAAACGGTTCTCCAATCAATTTCTTGAGCGTTTTTACAAGTTTAAAGCTTGTTATAGTGCTATGCCATTATAGAAATCAATAATCGAGAATTTACAATTTGAAGATTCCCTTGGTGCCGTTCGTATTTGTGCATTTGTTTCATGATTGTCGTTATGTTTGTTCAACGAAAACTTGAGGAAAAGCACTGTTGTAGCTTTGGTTTGAGCAGTCTATTATTTTATATAAACATATTGTATAAAATATCTTACGTTTACGTCCATACTTTTAGTACAAACTAAGATATGGTACAAATTTATTGTAAATAAAATGATACTCTTGACTAATCGAATAGGCGATTTATCAGATAATACATTAATTGATCATTTGCTTAATCGCTTATTGAAATAATCCATTAAGCAGATATATAATAGATAATTAGATTGATATATTAATAATCAATTAGATGGTTATTTAAAAAATATTAGAAACCTATTACCTAGTCGATTTATATACACTGGATGAGTACAGACAGAACAGTATGTTGCGTCCCCGAATTAGCATTTGAAATTTCTGGTTTGATTCGTTGAAGACGTTTGTATTTTCAACTGAAAACTAGAGGATATTACTCCCCACTATTTATTGGAAGTGTTGCAGCCCCCGCAACTTCCCGCTTCCTAGTTTACACTGATCAATGTCGCTTCATATAAAACAATTTATATTTTCCAGTTTAGTATAAAGTGCCCAATAATAATAATTAACCTGCATGACAATAAAAACGGGGTAATAGAAATGGAGTGTAATTCAAATATGAAGCGCAAAAATGACATTAAATAGCGTAGGATCTACAAAATTCGGGCAATAATAAGATATTGAATACTAACGGCCAGTCTCCCATTCCTCCCACTTTGGAGATCACTGGGTAGGAGTATGAAATTTAGTAAAACGCACGCAATAATGATTATATTAACCCCTGTCTTTTCCAAATTTTAGCGAATTAAACACTAATAGTTACCCCTCCCTCTATTCCAAGTCCACTGAATGGGAGGATGAAATTTAAAATTTTTGATTTATGCCATTTCAAACTAATTAGAAGCAATTTCTATACTATAATTAATCATTAGATTAATCCCTGTCTTCTTCAAGTTTTAGTAGTAACCTTCGCCCCTCTCTCTTGCTTACGCAGCTACTGGATGGGAGCTTGAAATTTAAATTTTTGATTTATGCTATTACAATAATGATTACATTAACCCCTATGTTCCTAAGTTTTAACGAGCTTAATACTAATAGTACTCCCCCTCCTCTCACTTACGAGACCACTGCACGGAAGCATGAAAATTAAAAATTCTGATTTATGCCACTTTAAATAAATTAGGAGCAATATCCATACCACAATCTAGTAAAACGCGCAGAATAATGATTATATTAACCCCTGTCTTCCCCAAACCTTACTGAACTAAATACTAATAGTTGCCCCCCCCCCTTCCAAGTTCACTGGATGGGAGGACGAAATTTAAAATTTTTGATTTACGCCATTTCACGAGAATTACAAGTAATTTATTGTAACCCACACAATAGTGTTTAGATTACCCCTGTCTTCGCTAAGTGTTACCAATTTAATACTAATACACCCCACCCCGCTAACGAGGCCACTGGATGACACATTGAAATTTAAAATTGTTGATTTGTATGCCATTTAAAATAAATTAAACATAATTTAGTATAACGCACACAATAATGATTAGATTAACTCCTGTCTTCCCCAAGTGTTAACAATTTAATACTAATACAACCCTCCCCCCTATTACGAGGTCAGTGGATTAGACCCTGAAATTTAAAATTGTTAATTTCTGCCACTTAAAATAAATTAAACGTAATTTAGTATAACGCACACAATAATGATTAGATTAACTCCTGTCTTCCCCAAGTGTTAACAATTTAATACTAATACAACCCTCCCCCCTATTACGAGGTCAGTGGATTAGACCCTGAAATTTAAAATTGTTAATTTCTGCCACTTAAAATAAATTAAACGTAATTTAGTATAACGCTCACAACAATGATTAGATTAACCCCTGTCTTCCCCAAATGTTAACAATTTAAAACTAATACACCCCTCCCCCCTATTACGAGGTCAGTGGATTACAACCTGAAATTTAAAATTGTTGATTTCTGCCACTTAAAATAAATTAAACGTAATTTAGTATAACGCGCAGTTAACAATTTAATACTAATACACCCCCCCCCCCTATTATGAGGTCAGTGGATTACACCCTGAAATTTAAAATTGTTGATTTCCGCCTCTTAAAATAAATTAAACGTAATTTGGTATAACGCGCAGTTAACAATTTAGTTCTAATACACCCCCCCTATTACGAGGTCAGTGGATTACACCCTGAAATTTAAAATTGGTGATATTTGCCACTTAAAATAAATTAAAAGTAATTTAGTATAGCGCGCACATTAATGATTAGATTAACCCCTGTCTTCCCCAAGTGTTACCAATTTAATACTAATACACCCCCCCCTATTACGAGGTCAGTGGATTACACCCTGAAATTTAAAATTGTTGATTTCCGCCTCTTAAAATAAAATAAACGTAATTTGGTATAACGCGCAGTTAACAATTTAGTACTAATACACCCCCCCCCCTATTACGAGGTCAGTGGATTACACCCTGAAATTTAAAATTGTTGATATCTGCCAGTTAAAATAAATTAAAAGTAATTTAGTATAACGCGCACATTAATGATTAGATTAACCCCTGTCTTCCCCAAGTGTTACCAATTTAATACTAATAC
>JABXWE010026112.1:0-22345 GCA_014611495.1 Limonius californicus
TCAGAATTTTTTTAAGGATGATGATACGATTCTATGTTTTTTTTAAGGTGAAGACTTATTCATTAGCTTCATTTTTTGACTCTTGTAAAAACTCGGTAATTCGTATAGTTTCGAAGAAAAAAATGTTTACTCAAACACTGATAACCGATATTATTATTGCAGCTTTAATTGTATTACAAAATTTAGTTGGCCGTAGACACAAAAATAAAACTTTTTTACAACAAATGTTTAATGTAACCTCCACCTTCATTGATGCAGAGGTCAACACGACGTAAAAAATTGAAATGCACCCTTCTTAAAACATCGTCGTTTTCTCGTAGTGCGTTTACACCATTTTGAATTCTGGCCCACAGTTGTTCAGCATTATTAATTTGTACCTCGTATACTTTTGTTTTTAACGCTCCCCATATGAAGAAGTCACAAGGATTTAAATATGGAGACCGCGGTGGCCATTGAATGGGTGCTTATTCTCCCCTACCAATCCATCTACCAGCAAATTTTTCATTTAGGTATTCTCTTACGGCACGTGCAAAATGAGGTGGTGCACCGTCGTGCATGAAAAACATGTTTTGACGCAAATTAAGGGGCAAGTCTTCTAATAACTCTGGCAAAGTTTCTTGGAGAAAAAGAAGGTAACTAGCGCCATCCAGACAATCAGGCAATCGGAACGGTCCAACCAAAAAATTGTCGATAATTCCGACCCAGACATTAATTTTAAATTCTCGTTGATAATGTCTACCTTTAACAGCATGTGGATTTTCATCTGCATAAATATGTTCATTGTGTAGGTTTGTCATGCCACGACGCGTAAAACAAGACTCATCAGTAAACAAGATATTAGTGTGGAATCCATCGTCGACTACTCTGCGCTCCCGAATAATTTCTGCAAAATTTAAACGTGATTCGTGGTCAAGTGGCAATAATTCTTGAACTGGCTGGATGTGAAAAGGACGAATTAATTGATCGGCAAGGATCCGACTTACAGTGCTTTTTGGAATCCCAGTTTCACGTTGCAATATTCTGGTACTGATCTCAGGATTGTTACCAATCCTTTGAAAAACTGCTTCTTCCACAATGGGTATTCGGGATTGTCGAGGTCTTCCAGTGTTAAATCTGGCTGGCTGCAAACTTCCTGTTTCTCGAAGACGACATTCGATACGAGCAAAAGTTTTGTGATTTGGAATTCTTCGATTTGGATATTTCTCTTGATACACGCGGACACTCTCGCGGCAGTTACCTTGACAGTATCCAAGAACTAATAACATGTCGGTCTGTTCATTGAAAGGGAAATCCATATTTGATAGCGGCACAAATAACAGCAGCAACAACAACAACAACAACAACAATTAAAGCAGCAACGATGGTTACAATAACAAAAAAGAATATAAAAGCAACAAACAACGAACAATTATTGAAAAGTTTACTGTCAACAATCAACTGAGATGATTATGAATTTGTTTCCTATCAAAATTATCACCTTTGTTTTATTTTTGTGTCTACGGCCAACTAAATTTTGTAATACAATTAAACCTGCAATAATAATATCGGTTATCAGTGTTTGAGTAAACATTTTTTTTTCGAAACTATACGAATTACGGAGTTTTTACAAAAGTCAAAAAATGAAGCTAATGAATAAGTCTTCACCTTAAAAAAAACATAGAATCGTACCATCATCCTTAAAAAAATTCTGAAGATATTTATCAGGGGGTGGGGGTGGTTTTAACCCTTCTCCAATTTTCTTTGGGTTTCTTTCGTTACTGAAAGTAGTGGCTTCCTTTGAAGTGCCCAGGTACCAAATTTCATTAAAATTGGTTCACACGTTTCTGAACAGCATACAAAAATGTGATTTTTTAAGTAAACTTTGAACTCCTCTCACGGGCAAACAGTACATTTTGGTATATGACAAAGTTGGGTCCAATCGACTTCTTTTGACCTCTAGAATACGTGGTAGCTCTATGTCCCAGGAGTTTTGGGACACCCTGTATATTAATATTGGTCTTGATGTCCTCTCTGAGACGACATTTTGAAGCTTTTAGCGAAATTCAAAGAACTAAGTAATGTCTTCAAGTGATTGCAATCTTTATGTACTTGTAATACTATTGGAATTAATTTGAAATTGACATATTGCAGTCTGTATGAACGACAATGCGTATAATATACGACAACATAGATTCGTTACAAAGAATTTACATTGTTTTGATTTTTAGACAATTAGATATATGTGGACATTGGGTTTGTATGGATTATATTCTTAAAGAATGGTAGTTTGTAGCACCGTTAAATAAGTTCACTAAAATAAGTCCAAATATGTTGTAAACGTAGACTGAGTTTACCATATTTTGCAAAACCTTGGCAATTGTTTAACATTCGTTTTTATGATTTATTTGATCCGTTTTTCTTCTTTATTTACTTTTTGGACATGTTATCTATTAATTATAAAAATCGCCAATTGAAAGGTCGTATATTAACGTAGCTACACTGACAATAGAAGACGCTTATTTTGGGTCACTTTAGTAGCCCCCTAAAGAAAACATAATACAGTCATATCTATTGTATTGAAGTTTTGATGCGTATCAAGAATAACCATCCCGAGATGTGGGAAAGTTAAAGCAAAATTCTTAACTTTTAACTTTTTAAGAAACTTCATCAATAATTTATAAATGTTCTTCCTATGAGTTATTTATAAAGTGCGTTTTATGACGCACATAGCTGCTTATATGGTACAATAAATGGCAGACAACATTTATTATATGATGCACCGACCACAATAATTCATACCATCTGAGAACAACAAAGGTAGGAAGGAAATGTGTTTTATGACACATTCTAAAATAATTAGAATTAGTTTCAACAAACAAGTGAAACAACAAGGACATAGTTCTTATATAAATAAGATTGTAAATAACTTATGATTCATATGTACAGAAAGATTATTATTATTAGAGATTATCATTATTTTTTACAAACATTTAAGCACTCGTAAGACAGACATTAGACAGACATATGTAACAAAATCACATATACATTTTAATAATTTTAGTGTTCTAAGTAAAATTTAAAGACACGAGCAAGACTATAATAATGATAATTACAATAGACAAGGCTGAAATTATTATTTTACAAAGATTCTACAAAGTTCAAGGCTTTAATTTTTGAAGCATTAATCATCCTTTTACGGTTGATTATGTGTTAGCAAAGCGTGACCTATGATCATCGCGAACGTTTAAAAGCTCGTTAAACGATTTCTTGATCAATTACATAAGGCCCACTGTTTTAGTTACAGATTTCCCACGATTTACTTCACACTGAGATTATATTATATATTAGGATGTAATCAGCAATTTGTTGTTATTACTAGTGAATCTTCTTCCTTGGTAGTTCGTTTCAACGAAATGTAACCTTATTTGCCGGTGCTTAAGTTATAATTACCATTAGCTAGTTTTCTTCACATACTGAAGAGCTTTGTGGATTACATGTACACATAATTATTTATTTCACTTGCATTTGCATTACAACTTTCTCCTCTTATTTAAAAAAGTGTAATTATTGTTGCCTGCTGCTGCTGTTAAATTAATTGCGGGTTTATGGTAAACATAAAGTCAGAAATATTCCCATTATTTATGACTGCATTAAAACTGTGTTCATAAAATGTGCTGTTATAGCCTTGCAAAGGTCAATAATACCATTTGTAGTCCTTTAAACAACTTCCTTTAACGATTGATGCCTTGTCAGTAAAAGAAACGTTCTCTTTTATGTGGATATGGTAAAAATTCCTTCTGTCTACTGTTATATCTAAAGAATTTGAATCAGTCTGTTATAAAATTGATGTAAGTTGATTACCTGGGTGTCTCCAAATCTCTTTTTATTGTTAGCACAGAAAATTAGAAATGCTCATCAAAAAATTTCACCGAATGGCTCAATTTCTACTTATAAATACAAAACCGTGACGGTATCTAATGTTAAAATAAGAGACAGAATAATCTTAACAATCAGATATGAACGTTCGTATAGGTTTGAAGAACTGGAAAATAGTATAGGGTCGATATACTTAAACATCACAGAAAAAGGAAATATCAAAAGTTACTGTTAGTTTTAACTCAACTGCAATTCCAGTGTGCACTTTGTTATTCCAAATTTTGTCTTTTTAGTATAAAATACAAAGGTGATCTAAAAAAGATTTTTACCAAGCCTTTTCTCTATGTAGAATAACTTATTAACTTTAACTTTTATCGCCAATAAAACTAGCTTCTTGAAATGTATCAATAAGCTTTTTAAAAGAAGTAATCAAGTCTAACTTGGTGGTAGCTCAGTTAGCAGAGAGCTCGTTACATAGACAAGACGTCGAATCTGAGTTTGATACCCGAACATTAATGTGGTCATGCGTAACCACTAATCAAGCAGTGTTGCCCTCGCTAGAGGTGGGGATACTGTAGTGCCGCTGCAACCCACCACACAGAATTTTCCAATCAGGTTGGCAACCGTGACAACTTAATGGCAAAAATCTTATCTGGAATGACTGTTGACTGTAGGTTCTTACAATATTTCAATATTAATATTTCTATAATTTTCACATGAATACCTTGGGGCAATACATCTATGCGACCATATACTGGATTAAAAAAAGTTGTAGAAAATAAAATTAAAACTGTGTCGAACATTTTTACAATTTCTTTAAGAACGGTTACATTAGATAGTTTGATGTTATGAGTTGCAGATGAGGAAATTCGTAAACAGCCGTTGAAATGTAATTTATATAGGTAAGGTAAGTTATAATTTTACATGCATATTTTATGTTTCAGTATACTGCCGAATTGTAAACTTGAAGTTGATGTTACGAAATGCATTGATAGATAGATAAAGAAAACAGAATCTCGGATCTTTTAACTCCTTTTTTTAGATGTCAATGAAGTTAAAGAAAAATAGTAATCGGCTTAAACATACTCATAACGCCAAGAACCTTTTCAGGAAATTTGGTCGTACGGATTCCACGATAAATTGTAGGTATTTCTACCTTAACAGGAGCAGCACGTGGCATAGAAGATGCCCGTACCCAGCAGTGGGACGAAAAAGCTATTGACGAACCAAATCGTTTTCCCAAATTAATGAATGTTCGCTATATCCGTAAGATAATTGAAACCTTTTTCACATTTAAACAGGCGTTGAAGCGGTGAAAACGAGTTTGTAAAAAAACCACATTCTTAAGGCATGTAAATGAAATCATATTTAAAAACGACAGCAAAAAGTTCATTTATTTGCTGATAAAACGAATTGTTACCATAGTAAGCAATTTAATCAAACGAATAGAGGATGCATGTCATTATTTGAAAAGAATGTTGGTATTTCTAATTAAAAATTTGTTATGGGAAAACTACAGGAATTTTAAATTGGACTTACTGTTAAATAAACAAATCTTGTTTATCAACGAAGTTTAATGCAACTTTTTCTAAGTTTTCATCGACGGTTAAGCAACGCACTTAGTCTCATGGCATTATGACGTGTGTGAAGTGTCATGTTCACTCGATTTCTCCATTTAGATACAATAGGTACCTGTATTTGCATACCTATTTACTAATTACTCTGTAGCGCAATCGTTTAGTACACAAACTAATGGAAGTAAAATATTGAAATTTCTCCACGTAGTGCAGAAAATATAGCACAATGGTGTTTTGAAATAATTGTTGCAAAAATGCATGTTTCTGCAACCCGGTAGAAATATAGCAGACTGCTACTACTTGAACGTTCTATTCGGTACCAGCTTTCTTTGAATCCTATTATACAGGATGATCCGATGCGAATGTTGTCATTTTGATCTGTTTGTTTGCTATTATACGAACTGGAAGTTACGTTTAAATTTTCCGAAATTCTAGAACTATATTTTGTATGCACATAGAAGTAAAATATTGTATTCATTTAAAACAATTTACTTGTTTGAAGTATAAAACTTAGAGTTATAGAGCGTTTAGATAGTAGTATGTAAGACAATAGATTACGACAAAACTGAGTTTACATGGTAAAAAATATTAAGTTTTGGTTTTTTTGCTGCCCATAATCTGAACGGTAGATCACATAAGTTAAATTTCCTTATGAACACAACTGCAAATTTTCAAATTCAAGACATTACTGTATCTTTTTCAATGATATTCCGTTTCGATTGTGTAAACAGAGATTTGAAAGCATTGTGAGTTTTGGGCGTTACTTTTAAAAGTTAGATAAAACTGGCTACTTTGTAAATATATAATCGAACGAAACTTGAAAATAAATTTCATTTATTAATAAACTTATTTTAATTCCTTAATCCCAAACTTAATTGGCGATTTAAAATTAAATGCACCATTTTACATCGGCAAACCATTATATTATTTTTTTGTTCCTCCCGGAGCTTAAAACCGTCTACCGGATAGCTAAAAAGCCAACCGCAGCCAATGTAATAGGCAACGCGTGTCGTATACCACAAAATTTTTGTTACATCTTGGCATTGTTTTGATTTTAAGTAAATTAATTCAATCTTAACATTGGCCTTGTGTGCATTATATTCTTAAAAAACCGTAATAAGGTGAAAAAAGTTCGATAACTTAAGTCCACATATATCACAAATGTACGGTAATTTAATACTATTGTAAAGGTATAGATATAGAAACGCTAATTTTAACTTATTTTGACTAACTTAACATAAGACAGCCGGAACAAAATATCAAAATAAATATACATAACGCCCTAATACCACGCAGTCAGTATGTAGTACAGGCTAACACTAAACATCTGATAGAAAGTCGGGACTTCGTCCAAATATTTAAAATTAGTAGCAAAGCGTATATAATAATAATAATATAAAACTGACGGTGATATACCCTACAATAACCAGTATCGTTTCTTGCAGAAGTTTTGCACAGTCACTTAAAAAAACTAAACAATACAAGAAAATTTCATACCCACTTTTTTTCAAAACACTGTACTTTTCCGACAGATGGGGGACACCCTATACACTGGTGTCTCGCCAGTGTATAGGTCTCTAATACTTTACAAAAATGGTATTTATACTATGTATATGCATGCAAATTTTATTTAATATAACGTGTGTGAGCAATGCGGTAATGATCCTGTTCTTCGGGGCCCACGTTAAGCTGTAGGTCCCATATGTTTGTACTACTTTCAACTCACAGTACGACATTGGAAAGAAAATTGTTACTTATATAATCGAACACAAAGTGCCCAGAGGACACATATAAACATTTATAACTGAATAATTTCCTGGTAAAAACACAAAAATTCTTTATCAAATAAAAGTTACTTCAATCGACTTTTAAATAGTAAATTAATGTACATAGTGATCTATTTAAAAATCGAGATTTCGTGTAGTTTACCAATAAGGTTTAGCCTGCAAGTTGCATTTCATATAACTAATTTTCTTCAAGGATTAATAGTTTTTCAGCAAATTATTCATATTGGCGATAGGAATTTCACGGGGAAAAAGCTACTAATTTCCTCAGACATCTATTGTAATCGGCTGACAAAATGGCATGAGGCAGGAATCCTAACGCGTCCTGCCAAGAAAATTCGCCTACTTGACACCGGAATCCCTGCCACATTGAGAATACGCTGCACCAAATCGTAGTTCAAAATAATACAAAAGTCATATCAACAGCGAGATTGTATTTGATTAATTGTTTTTATAATGAACGTCATTTTCTAATTTTTACTGAAGAAACTGAATATGCACTTTCTTTCAAAATAATTTTATAATTATACAACTAAAATGTTAATGCTTATGTTAAGTCACCCCGATTATATTAGAAAATGTTTTCAAAACTATTTACTGTTTACGTTTTCTTTTAAGAAGTGAAAGCTCTTTACTTCAGCCCCTTCATACCACCTCGTCAGTCGAGGACATCCCAAAAGAGGAAAATTAAAATTGCTATCTACAAAAGCTTATATTATTTTAATTTACTAATGAGAATGTATTTGGAAATGTATAAATGTAGGGTATTACATTCAAAATAAAAGCGCTTGCACCTTAGCTAACCTAAACAGATCATCCGGTATACACTAACAAATCTTCATCACCAACAAATTTTATATTTATACTTATTTTTGTGATTTTAGTTATATTATTTAGCTGCAGCACAGAAGAAATACACGCTATATGCAAATCGACACTTCAAGTACTTCAATCAAATTTAATAAATACAGGAAAACAATACTAAAAAATGTTGATTCATCAACTACTTCAAGTAAATTACTTCTATTACTCTACATTGCTTTTAGCATTTATGCTACTACTTAAAAATGTAATTTACAAATAAAATGTGTGCATTTAGAAACAAATATAACAAAATATATGGGTATCTAAGACATTTCAATATTTACAATATTTCTTATCAAACCTGTAAATACAGTCAAAGGAAGTTACATATCCTGCATCGGATTGCTTAAAAGTAATGGGAATTTATCTAATCTAATTATAAACAAACGACTTACCTCATATACTAACTAGCGCAGGAAATGATTCACTAGAGAATTAGCTGGTAAAATCACAGAACCTCATCATAAGAGCTGATTTGAAATTTTTCACTATTTGCAACACCAACAACACTTTTGCACACAAATCAATTTGCAATATCAAAATATTTACTCCTACATCAGCAACACCACGAAGCAGGAAGCCTCTGCAAGGCAGAAGCGCACTCGAATTTAATAACAAACCACAAACTTGCACACGTTTAATTCAAAATCTTCATAACCTGTTTCAACTACATGTTTATCCGGCGAGTCTTAAGCTTTACATGGATACCCGTGTTAAGACGTTGGGTACGAATGGAGTCGAGGAATCGAATGCCAAGACCAAGACCCGCGTCCGAGAAGCGGAGAGAAACCGAGGAAGCAATCGGGCGATGAAGTTTTACTGCTTTTGTTGGGCTTCAGGCCGCTGCAGAGCTTTGAAGCTTGGATTTGAGAGGTTTCAGAACTGGAATTTTATGCACACCGGGCGTTGGGACAGGTGTTGCGGATTTTTTTGAATCCCAGCAGGTGGTCTTATGGATTTAAAATTTTTGATTGATATAAAAAGCAGCTTGAAGACAGTGGCGGACTAAGGTGCTTCAAATCCATAAGTGCGAACTAGTTTTGGGATCCTTAAAGTACAACTAAGACTTTTAAATCAAACCAATTTTAAATCTGCTTAAATAAATTGATGGGCATGAAAGTATAATCTGTATATTTAATACATAATTAATATATTAGTAGAGGTAAAGATACACAAGCTGTACAAAAATAAAGAACCCCATGCTGTCGTCTATTTATACTTTCCCATACTCCCGGTATGGAAATGTATTGTGATCGTGAAAATTCTTGATAATTACAATTACAATTTCTTAGTACATCTAAACTAAAATCGAATAATTTTTACCGAATTTTTAGCTTAAAATTTATGGTCGAAAAGTTTTTTTGAAAATTCCGACTATAACTCCCGATTGGGTACTCAAAAAATGTTTATCCAATTGGCTTATACTTTACATTATTTAATAGCCATTAGTTTAATGGAAATTAGAAAGATAGTGTGTAAAACAATTTTAGTGCAGCAACCATGTGTAAAAATGGCACTCGTGCAAAATATTTATAATTTTCAAAAAAAGATTGTTAGTAAACGGCTGGAAGGAATTTGATTACATTTTGTAACCTAGTAGAAGCGTCAAAGACCTAACAAATTATGTTTTACTTATTAACGAAGCTCACCTCTGAGATTGCTAAAGAATTTTTAAACATTCGAGTGTCCCTTTACTCAGAAACCATTAATTCGACTTATAATATACACCTTAAATTTTGAATATCATTTGTACAGAGCATTATGTGAACAACCGTTCGTAAGAATAAAATATATAAACGACACGTTGATACCATTTCTGATATTTAAAAAATACAGCTTTCGAAAAGGTATATAAAAATAACATAATTGTATAATGTATAAAAGACCTCTCAGAACAACGAAAACATTTTTAGATATTGGCGTAGCTTGCCTCTAAGTCCTATTAGTTATAGTAATTTTAGCTTTAGTACATTACATATCACAAAACGTACTTAACCCTACTTTTGAAAACAGATTTGACAAGGAAGCATTCAAATGCAAACATTTAAAAATAATATAAAAATATATAAAAATAAATTTCCATCTAATGATAATAACTTAATTGTAATTAATTGCAATAAACAAAGAATTTATAAAAAAACAACTATCGAAATGTTCATCACCTTCACCCAGGCAGGCTACAACTCTTCGCACAATCCGATTGCTGACATTTAATAACATATGCGGATGGTTATTAATGTTTATTATTTTTTTCCAATATTCCGTGCTGCAATCCATTCAGGTCATGTATTGCCTGCTGGAAAATGGAGTTCTTTAAATATGGCCACAGAAAGAAATCGCATGGCGTGAGACTGGAGGATCTGGAAGGATACGGCATTGGTGTGTTTCGAATAATAATCCGTCTATCGAAAAATTCTCGTGTCATATTGACGGTATCCTGTGTTGTGTGCGCAGTGGCTCCGTTTCGTTGAAAAAAAAAAACAAATCAGAGTTCATCCTCATGAAGCTCTTCTCCTCTTCTCCATACTTTTTTACGGTCAAAGAGCCTGAAAAAATCGTCGTTGCTTTTTTAACAAATAAACTCTTTTGCCTTACTTTTACCTTCGGAAAAATGCGATCCAACCATTCTACGTCTTGAAATGGCCGCCCACACTCCTTTTTCATGAGAATGAAGCCCCAAAACCAAAAAAATTAGATTTTTCTGAACTCTATACACGTATATTTAAATAAAACCAGGATTGGTGTATGAAAAAAAGGTTTCTCCAATAAGTCGTCATTGAAGATATTTACGATCAATATTCGACAAGCTGAGATAATCAACTTCGGGTAATTATTGTACAGTCTGCAAACGGTAGAGATACAAATAGTTCTTTAATATTTTGTAGCAGGTCCTAACTGACAACTGAACCTGTTGAGACAAATGGCGTACAGCGATTCGATGGGCATATTCCATAATCTGTCGTAAATTTTGAAATAGATCCAGCTTCACGAAAAACCTAGTGATTCAAAGAATAATGAAAAGTGTTATAAAGCAACACTGGAAATTTTTGGAGAAAATCTTCAAAACAATCCTGAACTGAGTACTGTCATATTGCATCAACTCGACGGCGCGGCGGTTAAGAAAATAGTACTCAGATATAGAAATGTTATGTTCCTATAGCAAAACTATTTTGTTTGACCAGGTTACATAACCAAACATAAGCAACCGACAGGTAGGGATTACAGAGAGTGAAATTGATGTTCTGTAAAGAAAGATTCTGTTTTAGTTAAAATTATTAAAACATAAACGGTACTGTACTTTTGTATTTCACTAACGGAATTCATAATTTAGTCTTGAAGAAGACAGAAGTTTTAAACTGTAGGGTAAGAATCCACAAAAAAGGTAGGAAGTCCAAGTAAACGAACATAAACGGCAGTAACGCAAAAAATGAGGTTAGGTTGAAACAGCTGATCCGTGGTACGTTCACAATAAACTTTTCAGCGGCGAATTTGACGGCAAAAAAAAACACATGCTATATCACCAATTTGCAAAACTGTTTATATGATGAAAATAATAAGGTATTATACGATATACAGGGTGTCCTTTAAATGCCTTAAAAGCTTCAGGTAGAATTTTTCCTTTATGAATGCTTAATACAAATCTTCAAAAAAAAGTAGGTATTTGGAGCTTAGTTTTCTTGTACGAGAGTGTTAAAGTTCATATCTTTAAAACAGAATTTCATGGAAACAATAACGAGAACTTTAATGTTGCACGTATCTGCCGATAAGTGACTGACTGCCACTTGATTATGTGAAGATTAATATTGAGTTGACGCTCTAGTTGCTCTTCTGGAAGTACTGTTAAAAATGATAAATTTCGTAAATACATTTGACAACAGTGCAAGGCCATGGTATTGTGATGAAAAGTAGAAAATTTGTTTTTCGAGATTTGTCAAAATGCTTCATGTAATGTCGGCCTACTAATTAAATTCTTCATAAATGCAAAGACATCGTCAACGTTGCCAAGTATAATATTCTTTAAGTGTCTCGTGTGAGGAAACTAAGCACTATAGGAAGTTCGTGTTAGTGTTTTTGAGGACTGTATTTCTTACAGAAGAGTGCTACCTGAAGCTTTTAAGGTATTTAAACGACACCCTGTATATAGAGCACTACAGCCATGTAGGCCCAGGGCTTGTTGTACTATAACTCTCCATCTCTTTCTATTTTGCGCCGTTTCCCTCCATCGTCTTATGTCCAAGGATTTTACATCATCTTCCACTGCATCTATCCATCTGTCCTTAGGTCGCCCTCTTCTTTTAACACCTAGCTGTCTTCCTTCCATCGCCTTTCTTGTGGTCCTATTCTCCGGAAGCCTCGCCACGTGTCCTAGCCATCTGATGCGTTGTGATTTAGCTACGTCGCTTATCAGTGGTTCTCCGTACAACTCGTAAATTTCCGCGTTAGTTCTTCTTATCCACTCATCGTCCACTTTCTTTCCTCCGTAGATCATTCTTAACACCCTTCTTTCCCACACCTCTAGATTTTCTTGGTCTTTTTTATTAACTGTCCTCACTTTACAGGCATAGGTTACTACCGGTCGTATCACTGATTTGTACTTTTAGCTTACCTTCGCGTGATACACTTTTGCACCGAATTAACTCGCTCAAAGCACCCACACTTCTACTCCCAGCTGCTATTCGGGCGTTTATTTCTTTGCTATAGTCATTGTTTCTGGTTATTATCGTTCCCAGGAAACAGAACTGTTGTACCTCTTCAAAATTATACTGCTTATCATCTTGGCTTACTATACTCAAATACGTATTTGGTCTGAACTCCGCTCATCTCCATATATTTCGTTTTATTTTCGTTAATTTTTAATCCCAAAATCCTTGAATTTGCTTCTGTCCTTATCAAGATTTTTTTCAACTCCCTTTTGGATCGTGGTAGAATGATCAGGTCGTCCGAATAAGCTATAATTTGATGTCCTTTATTGTATAAGGTTCCTTCCCTGTTTATATCACTTTTCCCTATCATCCATTCTTCTGCTAAGATAAAAAGCATCGCCGACAGGGGATTCCCTTGTCGTAGTCCTTTATTTACATTGAACGATCTCGATAGTTTTCCATTTGCTGTGATTTTATTACACGTATTTGTCAGTGTCATCTTCGTTAATTTGATCAGTTTCGTTGGGATTCCTAGTTCATTATTTTGTACAATTGGCTTCTATTGACAGAGTCATACGCCTGTTTAAAATCTACAAAAGCCGCATAAACTTTTATCTTATATTCTTGGCACTTTTCTTGTATTTGTGTAAGGGTAAAGACTTGGTCGATAACAGATCTATTCGGTCTAAAGCCGCATTGGTATTCCCCCATATTTCGTTCTATGTATGTTTGCATCCTATTCTTGATATGACTTGCTAGTATTTATAGATTACGCTTAGAAGCGCTATACCACGGTAGTTTTCACAATTTGTTTTCTCCCCCTTCTTAAGAATTGGGTATATTACTGCCTGTGACCATGAATTTGGCATTTCTTCCGCTTGCCAGATTTCATTGATTAGCTTGTATATCTCCTCAGTTATCAGCTCTCCACCATATTTTAATAATTCCGCTTGAATCTCTTCCTCTCCTGGGCTTTTATTATTTTTGAGTTTCTTTATTATTGTTTCAACTTCATTTTTGGTCGGCCGTGCTATCATTTCTTCTTCGTTATCAGGTATTAACAACTGGTTCTTCTAGTTCACCTTCCTCGGTTTCTTACATGTCGTTCAGTATGTCCTTAAAATATTCTGCCCATCTTTCCAAACCCTTTTCCTCATCTATTATCAAATTACCTTATTTGTCTCTACAGTAAACCCGTTTTGCCTGGAAGTTTTTCTTTTTCTTTTTCACTCTTTGGTAGAATTGTCTAACTTCTTTGGTTCTATAGTTTTCTTCCAAATATTCTAACTCTCCTTCTTTATATACTATTTTCTTTAGTCTACAATTCTACATGTCTGGTTTGCGATCCTTCTCTTGGTTCTAAACTCTTCTTTTGCCTCTTCTGTCTCCTCCTTTATTTATTCTGGCTTGTTTCCTCTCCTCTACTACTTTCTCGCATTCGTCATCATCCCAATGTTCTTTTGTACTTCCTCTTTTCCTCCCAAGTACGTGTTTTGCCGTTTCCGCTACAGCATTTTTTATTTTCTCCCATTTTACTTCTATATTGGGGCTTTCTCCATTTGCTCGCAACTGTATATTTAGCTCCTCTACATACCTATCTCTGCTGTTCTCGCTCTGCGGTTTACTAATGTTATATCTTTCTATTCCTCCTTGTTTTTTCTTATTATCATGCGGTACTATTTGCTTTATTTTTGTTCTAACCAGGTAATGGTCGGAATCGGCGTCCGCTCCTCTACAACTTGTCACATTAGTTATTGCACTCTTATGTTTTTCCTCTACTAAGACATGGTCTATTTGATTGATGGTACTGCTATCAGGGGATGTCCATGTTCCTTTGTAAATATCTTTTCTTTGAAAGTTTGTACTTATAATTCTCATATTTCTTTCTATTGCGAATCAACCCATTTTTATTGCTCGCTGAATGTTTACTGTACCTTCCGATGGTTGGCATATACTCCTCCTCTCTCCCCACTTTCGTATTGCAGTCATCGACTATTATTTTTAAATCATATTTATAAGTATTTTTTGAAACACCTCTCCTAGTCTGTCATAATATGCTTCCTTCTCCTCTATTGTCTTTTCTTCTGATGGCGCATGGATGTTTATGATGGTTATCTTTTGATATTGTCCTCGTAATCTTATGCTGCACATTCTGTCAGTTATTGGCTCAAAAATTATAACCGCATATTGCCAATCCTTACTTACTAGGAAAGGACGCCAGTGCCAAATCTTCTGTTTATACCTCCGCTAGCAAAGAACACGTATTCTGATATTTCCATAATTTCATTGTTTTTCTGTTTAGTTTCTTGCAACGCAACTATATCTAATTTATATTTCTTTACTTCCGCTACCAAATTTATTAATGCTCCCTCCAAGAGTGTATGCCTTTGTTAAATAATATTTTTATCAATAAAAATGTTGAATTAACAAAATGAAATGAGTTGATTCAATTATTCGAACCTTGCATTAATCATTATCAAAATTATTTTATTTTTAATGATCAATTTTATCATCATAAAAACAGTTTACCAATGGGAAGTGCAATTTCACCACTTTTAACTAGTATCTTTGTGGAACATTTAAAGATCGAAATTTTGAATCAAATCTATTACCAAAAATTATATTCGGAGAAAATTGCTAAAATTGTAATCCAAACAAGTACATTTAAAGTAATTGATAGAACAACAAAAAGCGCCTTCAACACCTTATTCAACGCAAAAGACAGAACTAACGATTCGTTAAAATCAGGTATTCACAAATTAAGCTGTTCGCATTGTAATTATGGATACATAGGTCAAACAATTAGAAATTTTGATATCCGATCTAAAGAATACATACGCTCATACAAATACAAACAGCCACAAAACTCTAATTACGCTAAACACTTGTTAGAATACAATTATGCATTACCATCAAATAATATATTTAATAACATTTTTCTCTGAAGATAAACGTAAATTGGATATACTCGAGGCCTTTCAAATTTACAAAACCACTTTAACAAACACACCTTTAATGAATGAGCAAATTCAGCTCATAAATTGCCCGCTATTGAAAGTTTTAAAATAGAAGACCAGATCCAAGTCTGAAAGCAATATCCAGTTGGCCTAGCTACAAATGTTTACTTCATTAAATGCTTTTGAAAGTGACATAAAATGTCGAAATACGTATAAAGCACAAAAAGTAAAGAAATCCTGTTGAAATTGTGACTATTATTATTATTATTAAAATATACATAAAACAAGTGATTTATTAAAAATATCTTCAGAAAACGTTTAAAAATAAGCATTCTTAAATATTTTTTATGCAACAACTATTTGCCTGGCTCAAAATATATCGTATATCAATGACAGTACTGTCAGTTCTGTACATATTATTTATTATATAATTAAATAAATATTTGATGAGTGTATTTTATTTTATATTGTATCTAGTGTACTTATTTGTTAGTTTGAAATTGTCTACATTTTACTTATAGATACATTAAAGAACGCATTTTTTAAGTTAAAAATCGATTAAGGTATTCAATGTTTTGCCAAAGTCGAGCTTGTAACTATAGGAATATGAAATTTTCGATATCAAGTGTATAAGAATGTAGCTATTCCGCCTTTTTTTTGTATGTATATTTTATTAGGAATTTGTTGCCAGTAAACATTTATCTAATTTAATGACGCATAATCTCATGAGAGGTTAGCTGCCCAATGGCAGATTCCTCAATAAATTAACTTATTTACTTAATTATCATGATAATTAGTTATTTACTTAATTATCATGATAATTAGTAAATACTTTACAGTTAACGGCTAAGAAATTCTAAAATTTAAAATCTATTAGGTAGGCCTTCAGGATCATGGGCGCGCACTGACATGAGTAAGGTCGAAGCATTTGCTGCCCATCTTCAGGAAGTATTCCAGCCGCTGCCATCGAATGATGAAGATAATGATATCAACAACGTCCTGTTAGCCCCTTTTCAACTTACACTTCTCATTAAACCCTTCTCTACTGCAGAAGTTGAATCAATGATCACTACACGAGCAAATTGTAGGAAAACTCCAGGATATGTATTAATTACTGGCCGAATACTTAAAGAATCACTTCCTAAAGCTATCAGATTAATTATGCTGATCTTCAATAGTATTCTTCGGACAGGAATTTTTCCAGCCCAGTGGAAAGTCGTCCAAGTGATCTTAATCTTGAAACCTGGGAAACCGAGCAATGACCCTATCTCCTACAGAGCCATAAGCTTGGTTCCACTGCTCTCTAAACGTTTTGAACGTCTGTTCCTTAAACGACTCTCCTCCCCATCATCGTAGACAAAGAACTCATACCCGAGCATCAGTTTGGTTTTCGGAGTACTCATTCCACTATAGAGCAGATCCACAGAGTAGTGGACACCATCAATGCTGCCTTTGAAGATATGAGATACTGCACTGCAGTCTTTTTTGATGTCAGCCAGGCCTTCGACAAGGTCTGGCATAAAGGTCTTTTATTCAAATTAAAACGGACCCTCCCGCACCCTTTTTACAGCATTATTAGATCCTACCTCGAAGAACGATACTTCCAAGTTAAGTTTGGAGATGCTCTTTCTGACCTCTATCCAATCCAATCCGGTGTGCCTCAAGGTAGTCTGCTGGGGCCAGTTTTATATACCTTGTACACAGCCGATATTCCCACTAGCCCCAACACAACCATTGCAACATATGCCGACGATATGGCAATCCTCGCCACATACCATGATCCCAATCTGACCGCCCAATCTCTACAGCAGACCCTTAACATTGTCTTTGAATGACGATTCAAAATAAATAGTCAAAAGCCGGTGCAAATTACCTTCACCAAACGTAGAGGCTTCGTCCCTGAGGTTACAATAAATAATCAAGCCTTAGCGTAAACAGATTGTGTGAAGTATTTAGGACTGCACCTCGACAAAATTTTAACTTGGCGAACCCACAGCTGGACGAAGAGGAAACAGCTCAACCTAAAATTCAAGTCGTATTACTGGTTACTAGGTCGTAAATCCAAGCTGTCACTCCCCAATAAACTCCTGGTCTATAAATCCGTTCCAAAACTTATCTGGAGTTATGGAATCCAGCTCTGGGGTACTGCGTCAAAGTCTAACATTCAGGTATTGGAACGATTTCAATCAAAGACTCTTCGTACCATCTGTGATGCCCCCTATTACATCCCAAACAAAGAAATCCAAGAAGACCTTAATATTAAATTAGTTAAAGAAGGAGTAGTGCAGTGTAGTGCTAAGTATCTTCAGCGATTGGAACTGCACTCCAATCTCCTCGCGCTGTCTCTGCTTGATAACATTTACCAAGTGCCTAGACTTAAGCGTTTTAAGCCTTTGGATCTTCCTTAACGTTTTTGAGTTATACCTATTTGTTCTATATACATATGTAAGAAAATCTATTAGGAGGGCTGCCACTGGGCATTTTCTCCTCATGTACATTCCACTGTAATTTACTGTCTTATTTATATCTGATTTGCTTATTGTTATAACTAACAGATTTCAAATAAATGATAAAAAAAGATAGGTTTTAGTATTGATTTGTATAGCAACAGTTTGTTCTCTATTGTTAGTTGAGAGTTGCGGCCAATCAGCCAATACATCTTTCTTAATTTTAGTCCTAGTTGTTTCTTCTTAGTCCAGATATTCCGAGATACTTGACATCCTCCGCTTGTGGGATTACTTTATTGTTTAAGGTCACTCTTGGGCAGGTATCACGTCGCAGAGTGAAGGTTATGTACATGGATTTTGTCTCGCTTGCCTTAATTCGCCATTTATTTAGCCAGCTTTCGATTCGATCGAGGTGTAGTTGTAACATTCGCGATGCTCCTTCTGCGTTTGTATAAGAGGCCAGCACTGCGGTATTGTCAGCGAAGGTGGCTACTGTGGTTTGCCATATTGTTGGGAGGTCGGCCGTGTATAACAAGTATAATATTGGCCCAAGAACACTTCCTTGTGATACACCAGGAAGGATGGGGAGCAATTCGGTATATTCTTGCTGAAATTTAACATGTTAGTATCTATTTGTTATATTGGATTTCAGAATCTGGAAGAAGCTGTAAGGGAGTGTTGTTTTGGTTTTATATAATAGGCCCTTGCCCTAGACTGTGTCGAATTCCTGTGTTATATGTAGATAGGCTGCCGAACAGTATTATTCCTCTTCTAAAGCTTTGGTTATGCTTCTAACTAGCCTGTGAACTTGCTCAACAGTAGCGTACTACCGACGAATTCAAACTGATGGTTGGGTATTAGATTTTCTTCATTAAGGTGATGTCGCATACTCTTGAGCAGAAGTTTGTCTAAACCCTTCGACAATATTGGGAGCAGACTGATGGGCCTGTATAATGCACCTTTTTCTGGTTGCTTGCCCTGCTTTAGGATAGGTATAACCTATGCTACCTTCCACCGGGAGGGATAATTTCCGGTTCCTGAGGATGGCATTGGAAATGAAGGTAATCATTTTGATTGCTTTTTCTGGTAGTTCTTTCAAGTCTTTTCCGGCGATTAGATCATATCCAGGAGATTTATTTGGAGCTATATGTCGGTGGATCGGTATGGTCATTATGAAGGATGATTCGTGAAAGTGGTGTATTGGTTCTTTCTTTTCATTTGGAATTTGATTTGAAAATACGTCTGCTTTTCATCGATTGTTTCTAGCCCAGTTTCTGTTTGTCTTTCTGGTTGGTTGTACTTGCTGTTGTGGTTGTTTTAGTTTTTTAGTGGCTTTCCAAAGAGAATGGTCCGTAGATTCGGTAGCCGACAGATTTTTTATAAAATCTTGGAAGCATTGGTTTTTGCAACTGTGAAGTACAGCTTTAAGATTTCGCGTCGTACAATTTAATTGGTTTTGGATAATCGGATCTTTATTGTTTTGCCACATTTTTCTCAGTCTTCGCTTTTCAGCTTTTCTACTTACATTTTTAGGGAGGCCACTAAGTTTGTTTACCGATGGAAAAGAGAGGGTTGCGTTCCAAGCAGCTTTTTGGATTGAGCAGGTTAGATATTCAACAGCTGCATCTAGTTGTTCTTCAGTTTTTTCCCAGTCAGTTTTCTTGTTATGCTGTTCCATAACATGTCTCAGAATGCTTATGTTCTAAAATAGTCGCAGAAAAGATATTTTCCTCACTAAGTGTGTAAAATTAGTCTTCCGACAACCACATTGATGCCGACCGAGGGAGGAAAGGAGGACATTCTCCACGATCGTGCAAAAATTTCATTCATTGATCTACATTAATTATAGTGCCTGAAAAAGCGATTTCTTGAAACTTTGAAAAAAGATTGTTTACCATAAAATAAAATTAAATATGTACAAAATAGAAAAAGCAGTATTTTCTAATATTGATAACATTTTTGACTGCGTACTTGCGCCAAATCGGGTCTACGTTCAAAAGGGTCTGCGCCAGACCGCCCCTGCGCCCAAACGGTTCTAAGCCCAAATTGGTCTGCGCCAAACCGGCAGCACCGTTTCAGTCGCACCAAAACGTCCGGTTCTGTGAAATGTAATCGATTTTAACACACATTTCTTAATGTGCTAGTCAATCACTTATGATTGTGTTCAATATTCGGTACATGTTACTTCTTAGACTTTCCAAAGGAAGATATAAGGTTTTATTCATTACTGAAATATGTAACAGATTAAAATTATATTGTGCCGGAATGAGTCATATCTAATTATGTATTTTAGTGTGGTTTGAATCAATATGTTGTATTATATTGTGTAATCATAAAAACTATTTTGATAATAGCTTAATAGCTATTATCAAAATAGTTTTTATGATTACTAACTACGTTTAATGACGTAGTTTTAAAATCCAAATCGTGACAATAATGGTATGTTATGAGATCACACGTAAATTGGTTTTATATGAATTAAAGTGTTCTATTCGTTTAGGTAAGTTAATGGTGCATCGATTTTAGGTTTAGTTTAGGATGTTGCGGTATCCCAGTAGTAAAACTAATATTTGCCGAACTGCAACTGCTGAAAACTGCAAATATTTGACAGTTGTTGTGAGAATCTTTAGATACGCTCATTTAATTTATTTTTTTGTAGTGCTAGGCGTTTTAATTTTATCCCACGAAGGGTCGGTTGCCTAGGAAATACATCAAACGAAATTAACTTAAAGGAAAACCTACATCGATTGTTAAATTAGTTTCGTGGGAATTTTTGTTGAAAGGCAACTGATGTTAAATCGTGTAAAACAGAATTCCATCAGATAAAATTATGAGCATGAACAGAATCTTATTAGATTTTTGTTCCGTTTCTGAGGTAATGCTGAAACAGTTATAAACACATTACCATAAACAAAGGATTTTTCAGGATTAGGCACTTTCTCCCAGGTTATTCTAGTAGTTGCTATGACAAAGTAATAAGGTTGAAATATCAAGTAAAGAATAATTATTAATATTATGCTTCTGAAAGTTTAAATTTGCTAATAGATTGAATTTTAACAGTGTCACACTTTGTTATCACTTATAGGTTGGAAGTTCTGTTAGATTATCTTAATTTGATTAAAAAAATTGATACGTTTTGTAATAGTATTGTTAAGAAACAATAGTAGTGCTGATTGATTTCATGCAACTTATTTATTAAAATTCCTTCCACCTATCTCAACTTTTCGTTACAACAGGCCTACTAGAAATTAAACCTCTGCTAGATTATACAAGGTGAATAAATAGGACCAGTACAAAATTCGATGTAAATAAGAAAATAAGGCCTAAACTGTTGGTCGAGCGTAAGCCCATTACCAAAACTATTTCCCGGAGGCAATATCGTTGGATCGGCATCTTACTTAAAAGCAATAAACATTTATGTGATTGGTTGGGTATTTATTTCATAATACATTATATTAACATTAATGATTTTAAATTAAACTGACAAGGATTGCTTACAGTAGTGTTTATACCAACAATGATGATGTTATTGTTATGCCATTTTTAGTAAAAATTAAATGATTGACACTCTGGCATTTAATAGTGTTTGAATAACTTTTATCTTCTGATTTAATTCAATGGCACATTATAAGAACAAAATTAAATTAAATGCTTTGTTGTTCATTTATATCCCTCGACTCATTTGTGTCTGTTTGTAACTAAACTACTAACAAATGAATATTGATATTGCAATATAAAGCATATACAGCATGTTCATTAAAAAAAAAACTCTAGCAGGCTTTGAAATTTTTATCAAGGTATGGCTTAGCCCATGTTACAATTGACAGTCATAATATCACTTATAAATGACAACAACAACAACAATCACATTTCGAGATTATGTGGGATATGTGATACACTTTGACGTATATACAGGAATACATTTTAAAGGTAAGCGATTCGGAATCGACCTGTTTCGGAAATGAAACGTGAAGATCTAATTATTATTTAATTATAAAGTTCAAATTGTTCAGAAAATCAACTAACATTTGTATACCAGTGCATACAGACGGAAATTTGTTTTATTACAAATTAAATCGTGATTTACGTACTGATTTAAAAATTAGTAAATTTCGTTATTTCGCTTCCTATAAAGTGCATGCTGTAAGAAGACACTATACGTAAATTTACCATGGCCAGCTGCGAGTTTTTTTTTTAATGAACATACTGTATGTTTGT
>JABXWE010026113.1:0-11421 GCA_014611495.1 Limonius californicus
ACCCTGTATATTGTGCCACAAAAAAAAAACTATTTTTTAAACTAAAATAGGATTGTATACTAATAAATCTTTAAAATGCCGGTTCCACAAACTTAAAATCACACATATACAAGTATATTACTTAAAACTGAAAAGAACAAATTACTTATTGTTATTATTTTAAATTTGAATATATGTACATGTGTGTCCACACATCGTTGCACCAAAATGTCTAGTTCTTATTAAAATACGCATGTGTATGTATAATTTACATTAACCCTATAAGAGGTTAACTAATTCAGGGATATATGTATATTATGGCTAGATAACTGGAACTACATATTATCATATTACCATATGTTTACCTGTATAGTAATTAACCTGTAAATAACTTAGTAGTCAAGTCAGGTTAACACAAAATCTAAATGTCTCATAACTGTAGCATATTATAAATATTATGTGTATAGAATATTTACAGGCACAGTAATTTCCTTATGTTAATGGAATTTTATGCTTAAATTTTATGGTATACACTCAATATTTAATTAATTAAATGTATTTCTCACAAATGGCAAAATATTTTATTGTATTGTTCTTGAAAGTAGTGATGTCCACTAAGTTGCTATGAATAAAAACTTGTATACGCATCAAACTTTTCCTGCAAACTTAAACTTCTTCTGATTTTACTAAAATACGGCTGACCCCACAACTATAATATAACGGTACATAATAAGTAGAAGGAATGAAGAAACATAGGTGAAACAAAGAGTACATATAAGTATGGGCCCATTGGCTATCACAAAATCAAAAAGATTATGAACCGCAGTTAGTTTTATATGTGCTTTCGCTTATCAATAACTAAACCCTTTTCAAATAACTTCTACTTTTATCCACATAGGGTTTATTTTTTGGTTGTCTACTTATCTGTGATAATTAGATTATTAATGCTAGTAAGTAGGGCAAGTTAAATCAAAGTTCTACGGGGGTTGCCTTTTATATTTCGGGATTAGAGAACAAAAACAAATATCTATCATCGAAAATGGGTTTATTGTTTTACAAAATATTCTCCATGAAGATCAATACACTTTTACGTGCATGTGAACCAATTTTCGAAGCACTGTTTCCATTCCGATTGAGGTATCTCCAAAACATGCATTTTGAACGCATCAACTGCTTCTTCAGGTGTCGAAAAACGCGACCTCGCAATTTATTTTTCATGTTTGGGAATAAAAAGAAGTCATTGGGTGCCAAATCAGGACTATACGGCAGATGACTCATCAAATCGACGTTTTGAGTTCTCAAAAAGCCACTTGTTCGAGCCGATGTGTGAGAGCTCGCATTGTCGTGGTGGAGAACGATCCGTCTTCGGCGGTTGGTTTTCCTTGTTTCTCCGAAGATTGTGGCAAACAAATGGTTGTATACCATTCAGAATTGACGGTTCTACATAGCCCCAATGGTACGGTTGAGACATGTCCAGTTTATCCGAAAAAACAGGCGACGATTTGCTTCGAAGTGCTTCAGGCACGAACGACTTTTGTTGGGTTTGGCTCGCCTTGGAAGACCCATACTATCGACTGCTGTTTACTTTTGGACTCATACGCGTAGATCCACGATTCATCACTTATCACGATGTCATACACATGTTTTGAAGCACCCCGATCGAATTTTTTGAGTATTTCTTGCGACCAATTGACACGAGCTTGTTTTTGAGCGATTGTCAAATTATGTAGGATCTAATGTCTAAAGATACCCCAATCTCACCATAAGTCACATGACGATCTTGCAGCATCAGTTCATGCACCGCATCAATGTTTTTCGGAATAACAACCGATTTTGGACGATCTTTACGAAATTCGTCGTTAAGCGAACTACAGCCACGATTGAATTCGGTAAACCGTCTATAAACACTGGTCCTTGATGCTGCTTCATCGCCAAAAATCGAATTAAGTTCATCGATGCACTGTTGTTGAGTTAAGCCACGTCGAAAGTTGTAAAAATAATCGCACGAAAATGTTCACGATTTAATTCCATTTTTTGGCGGATATGAATTTTTCAAGTTACTGTAAACAATACAAATAGGGCTCGTACGTCAAAGCGTTCTGAGTACGTATACCATCAAAAATGTCAAACTTTACGATAGAGACGTTAGTTGCCAGATAGCAGCACTAGGGTTGTCCAATCCCAAAATATAAAAAGCAACCCTCGTAATAAATCAGTATAATAAATATTCCTTTGAAAACATTACATTTTCCTTATTTCACAAGACTTTCTTCTACTCTTTCTTCCATTCATAGTGTAGGTCGTGTGATCTGTTCCGGTACCCATCTTTTTCTTGGACCTGTGATATCCCTTATTCTATATGGCTTGCATCTTCTAGATATTTTTTGTATTCTATCTTCTGTCATTCTTGTCTTATATCTCCATTTTTTAACCTGTCATTTTTGTTGCAACTAGTGTAGCTCTAAGAAACCTCATTTCATACACTTGAATATTACTTTTCTAAGTTTCACCCCCATATGTTGTGAAGCTGCCATCATTTTATAAAACTTTATCTTGGTAATGTGTTCTTATTTTGTTTCCTAAATCTATTGCTTCATATATTTGTTTATATGTAGTTATCTTTAACATTTTTCTTAAGTAAAAACAAAATTAAGACAGTTTAAAAAAGACTAGATTTAGGGAAAGTCAATACTAGAAGTGCTCTTAACACCAGCAGAGTGCTTAACTATTAGTTTATAGCCCAAATATTTTCTATAATATTTACTTGTTTATATTTATTTATTGAATTCTTCCAGGAAGAGCCTGACAATGAAGCAACACTACATGACATTCCTAGCAACTCCACTAAAATGGATCAGCACCAGACACATTTAGACTGTTTCCAAACGAAAGGTTATACAAAAACAAGACAGTATCCAAGAGGTAAACAGTGTAAAATGGAGCTCCCCAATAAGGTTGAAACTCCTCTCCAACCTACTACTGATGAATGGGACACCACAACCTCTAGTGATGACATTATTGTCAAGAGTCATACAAGAAGTAGGCCAAAATCTACTGGCTCCATTGAAGTGGAGAAGCTTCCTCTGAATTTCAAAGTCACCTCGGCGTCTGCCAGTAGCAGCCCACAACACATGGTGAAGGAACAAGACACTTCCAGCTCAGATATTGAAGTTAGAAAAGATCAGAAAATATTATCAGAACCAAATTGGGTGGACTGGAATGATATAATCTCTGAACATGAGTTGCCAAAAAAAACACTACAGGTTGATGCTGCTCCTTCCATAAATACGACCGACTCCGAGGTAAACAACTGGTTATCACCTATTCCATTTGAGAAAAATGAGTTTTTTGCATACTCTACATTTGTGGATGATCATGCTCACATTTACTTGCATGATGCAAAATTGGAGCCAGTCCTAAAAGCTATGGAAGAAAAAATGAAGGCCGTGTTCGATGATATTCCCCCAGAGCCAGTAGGTAGCATTTGGGTACCTGGTCAGCTATGCACAGTCAAATATTTTGTTAATGAAAGTTGGTACAGAGGAAGAATTGTTAGTGTAAATGATGATTCAATTAAAGTTTTCTTGATTGATTACGGCAACGAGGAAGAATGCAAACATGAAGATCTGCGTTTTAAAGTGATGTATTTAGACTTTCCCTCGTTTGCAAACAAGGTCTGCTTGTATGATGTATTTCCTAAGGAAGGTTCCAAGTGGTTGACTTCCGATTTGGACGAGCTGCACAAGCAAATAGTGGAAAATAAAATTTTTGTAATCTTAAAAGGGAAAGTTCGACCTAATCGTGCCACCCCAGCAATAATAAAACTTGATAATGTAATCATTAATCAATTTATGTTGGACAATAGTAAAAATTTAGTGTCTCGAAAAAGGCAAGTCGAACAATTTGAACTCGAGAGTGATGATGTTATTATAGAAGAAGAGCTTTCAGATGATGCTGCAAAACTTCAAACATCAAGTAGTTCAACCACCTTAGTTGACCAATCGCAATCCAAAAGTTGCTTCCACCCAGTTACTGTTATACGACAAATTTCACTGCCCCATGCTAAATATTGTCATAATCCCTTGCCTAAAATTTTGGAAGGTCAGAAGTTATCTGTAACCGTTATAAGTATTCTTAATTTTAACAAATTTATCTTTGAAATCTTGAATGATCAAAATATATTAGAAACTAAAGAACAGTTTGAAACCATTTCTGAGGATATTAAGAGAATTGGTCATAAACAACCCCAGTTGACTGATTTAGAAGTAGGTCAGGCATGTGTTACTACATTTTCTGAAGATGGTGAGTGGTACAGAGGAGAAGTTTTCAGTTTTGATAATGATACCGATGCTGTTGGTATTTGGTTTGTAGATTTTGGAAATTTTGAAACTGTTCGTAAAGACACTGTCCGGGCTATACTTCCTGAGTGGTTAATGTTACCAGTAGTGCAGTATATAGGAGAAGTAGATGATATTGAGTTAGCCGATGACTCTAACTTTGAAGTTGTTTTTGAAAACATGACTCGTTATTGTGGTACTGTTAAACTAGCAGAAATATTGTCTACTAAACCCTTACACGTTCGGTTGTACAACAATAATGAGGAACTTGCATATCAAGATTTACTTGATAAGAACCTCCTAGTATTGAAGAATTAGTATCTGATTATACAATAACAATATTTTAAGAAGTCGTTCGAATGTAAGAAATGTATTTTCCTATTGTAAATCAATACATGTAGGGCACTTGGTGGAGGATGCTGTTACTGTTTAAGATTGACAGAAGTGTAATGAGTTTCGTTTTGGTTATATTTTTTTTCTACTTTTCTATGTACAAATATCGAAAATGTGACTTTATTTTGTACCTTTGAATTAGTGTTTTCTTTTTGTAACATACTTGTAATAAACATTGAAAATAAATTGGATGGTATTCTAAAACCTTGGTACTTATTTATAACACTAAAAGAATTTAAATATAAATCTTACAAATTTTCTAATCACCAACAACTATCCGATGAAGACAAAGAAAAAAGAGCAATCTCCTGTGACACTTTCTTTAATTTGCTAAATGAACATGAATACATTTTAAATAACATAATTTTTAGTGATGAAGCAACTTTCACAATAAATGGAGAAGTCAATTCACAAAATTTTCGGTGTGTATTATAATTCCTCATCTCTCCATTATCCTGCTAATCTTATTCCTTAGGTATTGGTGCCGCACTAACTGCCATTTACAAAACTTAACTCACAGTCAATACACTGGGAAAGTTAACGTATGGCTAAGAATAGTTGAAAGTAAGCTTATTGGTCTATATTTTATTGATGGTAATCTCGATACAGCCAAATTTTTGGAGCTATTAAGGAACGACATCATTCCGGCAATAGAAAACTTAAACATCGATGACCTGTGGTTTCACATGGATGGAGCCCCTCCGCATTACACGAATGCTAAAAGAAACTTTCTAAACAACAGGTTTCCAGGACGTTGGATAGGGAGATTCGGTACCATACCGTGGCCCCGTGTTCTGCAGATTTCTCGCCCAATGACTTTTTTGCTTGGGGATACCTGAAATCAAAAATTTATACCAATATTCCAATACAAAGTATTGATGAATTAAAAGATCGCATACGTACCGAATGCAATAACTTGAATCCTGACTTTCTTACGAATGCTGTGCATGCTTTTCAACACCGTTTAGGGTACTGTTAAGAAGTGCAAGGTGGCCATTTCGAATACTTGTTGTAACTGTTCTTTTTATTTTCGTTTCAGTTTTCTGTTATTGATATTTAATATTCAGAATAATAATCGGCATTGTTGTTCCACTCATTTTGATTTACCTATGTAATATAAACACTGTATCAAGCATAACCTTCATATTAAAATAATTCACAACTTCAGTGACGTTTGCTTCTGTTTTTTAGTTGTGGTTATAGTTCGTTGCCTACACAATAGGCGTAATTGACGCGTTCTTTTTAAAAGTATACATAGGCAATGTATACTAAATACATTGCCTTTTAAAAAGAACATGTTAATTGCGCCTATTATGTAGGCAACCAACTATACAGACAACTAAACCCTGTTGTGACCAAAACAATTAAATAAATTTAAGGTTAAAAAATAGAATTAGTCTTTATTTAGTGTCTTCTTGAGTTTTTTATACAACCATGTACAGTAAAGACGAAAAAGTGCAAATTCTAATGTGGTATCAGAATGGAAACAACTTAAGAACTGTGGGAGACTTATTTTCACTAAAATATCCAAAAAGGCCTATTCCTTGTATTCCAACCATACAAACAATTGTTAGGAAATTTAAATGAAAGGGATGCGTAATAAATTCCCATAAAATAAGAACTAAAAGTAATCACGATTTAACGGAAGGAATGAAAAAATTATTTTATTCTACGTTGAAGAAATCATAATTAATAGTTATTACAAAAAATAATAATTAAAAAAAGTCTGCGATGGCCGGGGATCGAACCCGGATCAACTGCTTGGAAGGCACCTATGATAACCATTACACCACCTTGCCGCTGATGTATTTCTGTTGTACAAAGGAAGTACAATGTTCACAGACCTTACAGAAACATCACCCTGTCGATTTTTGTATTTAACAAATAAATCATAATTTACGTCCTATATACTGGGCGAAATACTTATTTAATATAAACACTGTATCAACATAACCTTCATACTTAAATAATTCACAACTGGTGACTTTTGCTCCTGTTTTTAGTTGTCGGTATAGTTGGTTGCCTACATAATAGGCGTAATTGATGCGTTCTTTTTAAAAACATACATAGACCATTACATGTACAATGTATACTAAAAAAAATTCCCTGTATATAACGGTCTAAATCAAAGTCAAGAATTTCGCTCGTTTAGACATTTGATACAATAAAAATCCCCATTTTTAAAAACCACCCTAGACGAAGGCATTGCACCTTTGAAATGAGCAGTTTTTCAAAACATGAAAAAAATCTACCAATTTGAACTATCTAAAGCAAATCTATCCTATCCTATCCTAGTAATATTAATGATGGAAATAAGTAAACAACAGGCAATAGATCTCAAATATGGATAAGATAGTGGATAAACCGTCCATTAGAAGGAAAAGGGTTATCAACCATGTTAAATGACGAATTACCTCCCCCCCTGCGACACTCCACGCACTTTCTCTTATCTCGCTCGCGTTCTTTATTGCTGCAGCTTGTTTGCTTTGTCGTGCGTTCATGCAAAATAAATGAATAAAAGCGCTACGAACTTATGCATTAACCCAAGATGCCACTGCGATGTGGGACACGTTAAAAATCACTACTGGAGTTGGAATTACCTCAGACAGGAAAAATTCTTAGGGTGTACAATGGCCCATATGACCTAAGTGCATAGAGATGCTTGGAAAACCGCGTCCTAGATCTCGCTCTTTCAAAGCAAGCAAGCAAGCAACCCAAGATGCATGGAAACCAAACTCCACCCCCTTTGTATGTCACTTGAGTTTGATACGGGCGTAACGAAATGTGGGCCGCTAGATGGCAGCAGTGACGTTCGAGTATTTTAAACGACGTCAAATTTGTCTTACACACGTCAAATTCTTACGAATTTTGGTTAAAATGTAGCAAAAACGGTTTAGTGTGGCCGAGTGCATTTACCTTGCGGCATATACAGTATGTCAAAACTGCGAATTTAATAAAATACAACCTACTGCAGAATTGTAGCACCGAAATCAGTTACAGTTTTGACGTTTCTAGAAACTCATATTAACATCGTTTTTCTTAAATTTGTAAAAGTAAGTTAGTTCTGTACATTATTATTATTGTTCCTGCGTGACCCATAAGAACAAATAAATGTAAATACATATACGGTATAATAAATATAAATGTAAGATTTGTATATGCAACAGTTCTATCGAATGTTTGTTGTACATATTTGCGTTTTGTAATTGTTGGAGCCAAAAATAAAAATCTAAAAAATTCTGTGTAGATCATCGCTTTAGTAGCATTTTGGGGCAAATCTAATGAAATGTTCTATGTCCGAAAGGGATAACAATGGTTGTTCAATTATCTTCAGCAAGTACCCAGCTTTGAAGATCAATTTGCAGATTGTTTCTAACAGTAAATTCGCAGTAAAAGCAATGAAGACCTTGGTACTTCTGAAAAAAAGCCGCTACATAAAAATACAAAAATATAAATGATTGAATTGGAACCTCTGTATACATGTATGCAGAAAGTAAATAAACAACACTTTCTCAGAAACTTCAGTAAAAGTAAAACTCATAAATTAGCAAAAGGATTTACAAATCTTAAATTGTCCACTTTTTGTTGATGGAGATTAATATTTAAATTAAATAGTCTTCTTGATTTGAGGAATACAATCAGCAGCCTGCCATTTTATGAAAAAGATATTCAAACGCCCTGGTAACTAAGTTAGTGTCATCAAGAATTTGCTTGATGTATTGACTGCACCTTATCAATAAGATTTATACCTTACGCTTATTTAAGTTAAATTGATCCAAATTTAAATTGCAATTTATACCATCTTGGGTTTATTTTATCATTAATACACCTTGTTTTAAGGTAATTTCTTGAGTGTAATTGCAAACCATCGGTTAGAACTGTTTTCCTTCGCCGTTACATCACTTCGTTGTTTTTGGTATATGGTGTATAAGGTACAAGCGACACGACGAAGGTGGTATGATGGCTGGTAGTGCGAGGTCACTAATGTCCGATTGTACTGTTTATATTTTAAGTGTCACTTAGTTAAGAAGGCCTTAAAGATAAGTCGCCCTTAAAGTCTACTCGGATTGCACCACCCAAAATATTTTGTAGCTTAGCTAAGGAATACTTAAGTTTGTTCATGTTCTTGGAGTTTCTAACTAAACACTGTAATACGTAGTTGTTTTAAAAAATTAAATTTTTCACTGTTTTACAAAATTAAAATTATAATTCGGTGTAATTTCAAAAGCAGCATTTGATTCCACAATTGGTGATTTTTACAAAAGATTCTTGTACTTGCATCATATTTTATATATACAAAAAAAGTAATAGTATATGTTTTGTAAATTATCAACATACTTTATAGCTTTTGTAATGTTAGCCTCAATATTTACAACATAAATGCGACCGGCGCCTCCACCATTTCTTACACTAATATCGCACGGTCCCTGTTGCTAGATGTTTGTGTTAGGTAGTTGTGTTGATAACATATGCTCTGTATGAGAAAGTGTAAATATCTAATTATAAGTATAATAATGTAGTAAAGGGATTGGGGGTTGATATAAACATTACAGTATGCGGTGCTCTTTATAAACGAAAGTAGATTACACAAGTATTGTTGTTAGACATGCTTACAAACCCTGCTGAGTCTAGTTGGTAGTAATTTACGTAAAGCGCTGCTTTGCTTATGCAGCTTACTTTTACTTTGGTTCATTATAAACATACGAATGCGTTGTGATTATAATATTCACAAAGTATATTAGCTTAGCTAGATGTCTGCGTAAATCATTTACACCACAACACCTTTTAGTTCAGACCAAGACAACTTAGTGTCTGTGCTTTTTGTTTTCATTTTTTAACTATCTCCAAGATGCATGGAAACCAAACTCCACCCCCTTTGTATGGTGTTGTCACTTCCTAATATTTACATTGTTGACTGGGGGACGCAAAAATGTTGACCGCTAGATGGCAGCAGGATCGCTAAGGTACCTCAAATTTGACAGCTACGTCAAACTTTATGACAATTCGATTGTGCAAAATACCGCTTAAAAGTAGAAAAACGAAGCAATGTCTAAATTAAGTTAAATTTCTTCATAACTTCTGTATTTGATTGTGTTATCTATCAAATAAATCTGTGTTGAACCGTCGTGTATCAATAAATTACTAAAATTCAATTATTTATATAATTGGGAGATAACTATTTTAAGTAAGTGATTCAAATTTTACGAGTTAGATGATTATCAAAGGATAATGAACAAGTACATAACATTTTCAGAAACTAATTAAACAATACACCCTAGTTAAGTTTGTAATTTAAGTAGCTGAACTTAATATATAAAACTCGCTATAAATTGAATATATTTATTGATTAAAAGTTAAACTTCGGCTGCAGATTGACTTGTAATTATTTAAACCTGGCATTCACCTGTACAGACTAGGAAAACTGCAGAAAACCTAGTCAGGGTAAAGTATCTTGTAAGTTAACTTGCCAGTAAGATTGAAACACGCGCAATGATGTAAAATTAACAGGATAATGCAAAGGAGAACGAAAGAGACCCACGGTATAATCTTGCAGGAGTGCTGGGCAGTATAACTGCTAGTAGATTAAAAGATACGATCTGAGTGACACTGAAAAGTGGGTAAATATAACACTGAAAATTTTGATTATATTCAAGAAATTTCTTTAGAGATCTATTAAACCTAGTTAACATTACAGTGATGACACAAAATTTAACAATAAAGGTCTTCCACAGCAAACACTTAGAGTATTAAACCAGTTTGGACAATTTAGCATACTCTTGCCGTTTCGATTTTTCTGCAAGCCTTTTCCGAGACTCTTCTTTACAACAGAATGCAACACTTATCACCAGAAAGTCAAAAATTACTTGTTTAATTACATGTGTCTTATGATTTTCACATCCTACATATCCTGCTAACTTTCCTGATGATGTGGCGACCGCTTGTACGATTTCTAACAGTGCATTTCGTTTCAGATCTTTTTTAACAATATCTTGTATAATAATTTCAATATTTTCTTAATATTGTTAAAAAAATCTTAGATGGAACTTTTAAAAAACTGCTTGACTTTCATTGAATGAAGTCGGCATAATTCTCATCTACTATCCAGTACCCACGAGTGTACGAAAGCATTCAGGACAGAACAACATTTTTGTTTTATATCGCCGGACAATATAACCAGAAACATATACAAATGCTTCCTCATTGTCAGAAAATGGTAATTCTTTAATCACAGCATATATGTCACCATCTACAAGTTTTTTCAAGTATTCGTTTTTTAGAGAGCCATCAGAGGTTTTAAGGATATCTTTGAATTTCACCAGAGATTCTAACATGTTACCACCTGTAATATTACTGCCCCCCGGTGGCTTTATTAAGGAATACAAGGACATCAGTTGAAAAATCTGAGTTACTTGATAAGATTCGGGATGAGAATTATCACCACAAGCTGCTCTCATTAATCCAAAGAAGTGCTAAACGTATTAATATGTATTTTAATGTTGCTGCTACATAAGTATTTTTTTATCTATTTTCGAGCCGATTACACCAACAAAACTTAACGAGTAAATTTTGCGTAAGGTACAAATTCTGAATATTTATACTATTATTTCGCTGTGTAGCAGTTTGTATTTTAATCCAGATTAATTAGTTTTCAAATTGCATGGGTGCAATTTATTCTAAATATGAATATTATACGAACTTCAAGTGGATCTTG
>JABXWE010026114.1:0-16896 GCA_014611495.1 Limonius californicus
ATTTGAGTATCTTAAAAACTGTGACCCATGAGCCTGTATGACTGTGCAAAAATTCAAATCTGTATTCCTTCAAATAGCAAAAATATGGGGGTGTCTTCATCTTAAATGCGACACACTGTATATATATATTATATATATATATATATATATATATATAAGGAATTTTCTTTTTAATATACATTGACTATGTATACTTTTGAAAAGGACGGATCAATTACGCCTATTATGTAGGCAACCAACTATACAGACAACTAAAAAATAGAAGCAAACGTCACTGTAGTTGTCAATTATTTTAGTATGCAGGTTATGTTTGATGCAGTGTTTATATTAAATAGGTAAATCAAAAGGAGTGGAACAACAACGACGATTATTATTGTAAAACATTAAATATCAATAACAGAAAACGGAAACGAAATTAAAAACAACAGTTGCAAGAAGTATTAGAAATTGCCACCTTGTACTTCTAAACAATAACCTAAACGGTGTTGAAAAGCACGTACAGCATTCGCAAGAAAGTCAGGATACAAGCTATTGCATTCGGTAGGTATGCGATCTTTTAATCCATCAATACTTTGTATTGGAATATTTGTATAAATTTTTGATTTCAGGTATCCCCAAGCAAAGAAGTCATTGAGCGACAAATCTGCAGAATACGAGGGTCACCGCACGGGACCGAATCCTTCTATCCAACGTCCTGGAAATCTGACGTTTAGAGAGTTTCTTATAGCATTCGTGGAATGCGGAGGGGCTCCATCCATCTGAAACCACGGGTCATCGATGTTTAAATTTTCTATTGCCGGGATGATGTCGTTCATTAATAGCTCTAAAAATTTGGCTGTATTGAGATTACCATCAATTGAATATGGACTTTCCCAGTGTATTGACTGTGAGTTAAGTTTTGTAAATGGCGGTTAGTGCGGGACCAATATCTAAGGAATAAGGTTAGGAGGATAATGGGTAGTGGATAGATGAGGAATTATAATACATACCGAAAATTTTGTGAATTGACTTCTCCATTTATTGTGAAAATTGCTTCATCACTAAATACTTCTTATTTAAAATGTATTCATGTTCATTTGGCAAATTAAAGAATGTTTCACAAAAGATTGTTCTTTTCTCTTTGTCTTCAACGAATAGTTGTTGGTGACTAGAAAATTTGAACGATTTATATTTAAATTCTTTTAGTGTTACAAATACCGAGGTTTAAGAAACATTAAAATGTGAACCTATTTCTCGTAGTGATACTATGGGGTTTCCTTCAACGTAGCATAAAATATTTAGTTTCATTTATTCGGATAAAACGTGATTACTTTTAGTTCTTATTTTATAGGAATTTATTACGCATCCCTCTGATTTAACTTTTCTAACAGTTGATTGTATGGTTCGAATACAAGGAATAGGTAATTCCTATTTCCACTTTTTCGTCTTTACTGTACATGGTTGTATAAAAAACGCAAGAAGACACTAAATAAAGACCAATGTTATTTTTTAACCTTGAATTAATTTGATTGTTTTGGCCACAGCATGCTTTAGTTGTCTGTATAGTTGGTTGCCTACATAATAGGCGTAATTGATGCGTTCTTTTTAAAAGTATACATAGGCAATGTATAGTAAAAAGAAAAATTCCCTGAACATTCTATGTAATATGCAATTCAATATTAAATATGTACATTCATATACGCATTATATACAGGGTGAGTCTACTAAAACAATTCAGCTTGTTATCTAGGTTATTTGAAATATTAGAAAAATTATTTTTGGACAGATTGTAATAGATAGTGCCCCCTATGTAAATGCAGTGTCAAAACTGTTTTTGGGCTCTTCCGACAAGGTTAAATAAATTTTAGAAACTTTTACATATGTATATGTACATATATTACTGTATTATATGAACTCGGATTTAGATATTAGAAAATTAACTTATTTAGATAACTTAGCGATTTTATGTTTTAAACTTGAAAAATAAGTTTGAACCTAAGCTAAAGTCATATTCGAATTAGTGTTTGTCATCTCCGTTGATTATGTTTGGGTTGATCTCGTGCCCAGCTTTTGATTTTTCTATTTTATGTTGCTTGTTCGTTGTCCTAATAATTGTATGAAGGTATTTGAGGTAGTAATCAAATTTGACTGTGAGTTTTTCACCTAGAAAATAATAAGATATGATTTGTGTATTATATGCGACAACTGTCAACTAACATATATTTAAAAAAAATGGGTTTTTCAATTGTACGTTTTTTGTGAGTATTAGTTGGATATACGTAGGTCTGAAGATCATTTTAATATGATTTTGATAATCATTAATTGTAATATTATTAATTTAAGGTGATTTATGTTTAAAATAAATATGAACTCTGTCATAAAGTAACTAATAGGCCGTGTGAGGTTTCAAAACATTCCTTTTTAAATAAGGAATATGGCTATAATTTCAGTTTTTATGTAAAAGATGTTTTCAAAAAGATATTATTTGAATATTTAGGATTTTGTTGATTAGTGTTAATTTCGTTCTGCTTTCCCGTTGGTTAAAGAAGCCACATGTTTTTTTGTAAACTATACTCATTTTTGTTTGTATTATGATATTGCTACGGTTACTTGTTAATAAAAGTTAAAACTAAGGGGAAAACAAAGAAGAGTTGCCACGTAAAATTCAACGTGACCAGACGTTTGTCTGGCGAGCCGATTTAAAATGGTAATGTTGGGTATTTCATTTATTCTGTTTGAATAAAACGGTGGTATTAAGTGTTCCGTTTCAAATCAGCGTTATTCGTTACTTCTCTCTGTGAAAATTTGATAAATTTCGGCAAATTAGCCGAAAATCAAGAGTTTGGATGGAGTGGGTTTCCCAGATTTCATTTGTATCTGGAGCGTGTTTTATTTGTGTTGCGTTTGACGTTTGAGATTTCAACAAATCTGAAGGTTAGGAATCTTTGACAAGTTGAATAGACGACTTAATACCTGTTAATTATTTAAGAGCATCATATTCTGCAACTGCAACCTGGAATAGTAATCGAATCTAACTTAAAATAAATTAAAACATATGAACACAATTTGAAATTGAAGCAAGTTTGAGGTTAGCAACTTAAAAGAGAATATAAAGGTGCAACATATTTATGAGTTTATTGGTTTATTTGAATATCTGAAGTAGTAAGCAGTAAATAATACTTGGGTTACTTACCTTGTGAATCGATTTTATGAAGGCGAAGATACTCAGTCCAAAGTTTTTCTGCGAGGAACTTAGCAAAAGCAATAAGTGGTGGACATTTATTCGGAAGTTTGGAATCAGCTGGGCGCAGGTGTACAATCCTAATTTCATCTGCTAGTAAATTTACCAACTCCAGAAGAAAATAAGCAAGTGCTTCTATATAAAAAGGTGGGTTCGCTTGAAACTGCTGTCAGATTGGAACTTACTATTTATTTCATGTTTTATGATTTTATCATTTCATTGTTACAGGTGTTTTTTAACGTTTTCAAGAGAAAAGATTTAGATAATTTGTTAACATTTAATTCATTCCTTTGTTGTATTCATAATTTATTAGTTTATATTTATTACCTTTTATCCTTCGCTTTGATCAATTAACCAGCACAGAATTTAAAGGTTATACAACAGTAACCAAAATTTTATCTTATAAACCCTGAGATAAAGTTTATGTTTGAAATGTGCCCTTTGTATTGTTTCAACAACTTATGCAATAATTTTTTTTTCATATGAAAAAAGATATAAAAAATCTTTAGTACGGGTGCAAGTAAAACAGTATATTTTTGAACGTAATATTATTATTTCTTACTGTGGGGGGCGCATATGTAGGTCCTTTTACTAAATATAAAGATTCTTCGACCAACAATTTTTGTAGAAAGTGTAAATCCGTCTATTTTACATATCCTGTATATGCTGCAAAAAATTTCGAGAATGCTTCAAACAGACAGTTATTTAGTTTCACAAATAATTTATTGAATTCCAAATAAAACACAAATATTAGAAAATATAAAACTTATACATATACATATACAGGGTGTTTAATAAACATTCGGCAAAAATTCAAAGGGTATTCCCTGGACTATTCTAAGAATATTTTGTCGTTTGATGATTTTTGAAAAGCCGCTTTGTTTCGAAGATACAGGGCGAGAAAAATTTTGGACAAAGCCAATTTTGATATTTTTCAAATTATTAATGTAGCCGAAATAAAAGTATGGCGTACTACACTGGGCTTACCGAGTATAAAAAATTTTTTAAAATGCGTTGTTGTCTTTTAACAACGTTCCGATTACTAAGAACGGTTGTTTTATCCACTAAGAGCTGGCAAGTACAGACATTGAAAAGTCAAAGTAAAAGTTAATTTTAAAATTTTTCCTACAATTTCAATATTTTATAATTTGACATTTTTTACTGGGTAAGTGTAACCTTTTTGCTTCTTCTGTAATATTGCGAATTGATTTGTATTGGTATTTTAGTCTGAGGATAAGTCCGCAGTGGACTTGAAAACGTTAACTCAATTTATAATTTTAACATTATATTCTTTTGTGGGATCGACTGTGTTATATTCCACGACGTATTTACCCTATTCCATTATTAGACCGATGGATTTCCACAAGGTTATTCTTCATCATGACAATGCCAATTCTCACACAGCACGTCAACTTTTTGATTATTTGAAACAGGAAAACATCGAATTAATGTCTCATTGCCCGTATTCACCTGATTTGTCGCCTAACGACTTCTTTGTGTTTCCGATTGTCAATCAAAAAATACATGGACAGCGATTTTCATCACCTTAAGAAGCTGTTGAAGCCTTCAGAAACCATGTTTTTGAGATACCAACTTCAGGGTGGAAAAATATTTCGAGAATTGGTTTGAACGCATGCATAAGTGTACAAATCTTAAAGGTGAATATTTTGAAAACCAATACAAAAGTTTGCTCCAAAAATAATTTTCTTTCCTAGTTTTTGTAAAATCTTAAAGGGCTGTCCTCGTACAATGGACCAAATATGTCCTAAGTCCATAGAAATGGTTGGAAAACTGGGTCCTAGATCTCGCTCAATCAAAACAAACAAAATGAGTGTAACTAAAGAGTCTAGATTACGTTTGTAAACAACAGACGTGAATGGTTTATCAATTCTATCGCTGTAAAACCATATCAAGTAGATTTATACCGCATGTTCATTACATGTAATATGTTAAATCAAATATTAAAAGTAAAACTTGAAAAGCCATAACAATGTATATTTAAAAGTCACGCTATCAAGATTTATTATTTAAAGGGCACTTTTGTAATACACAAAGTTTAATCAAATAAACATACTGACCAACAAGAGCCACTGCTTAACTGTCGAAATATCAATATGTTATGTGTGGTGTAATAATTCTTTCCTTAATCGATTCATATGCAAACACAATCACATATTTGTAACTTAAACGAATCATTTCATCTTTTTTTATGAACTTTATTTAAGAATATCTTACCTATTGCATATTTTTTATAACATATTTATTAGATTATGTACTAATATATTGTACTGCTGTATAAAAATAATCCTGTAATGGTAAAACTGGGCATCCTACTTGACATATACTCTAAAATTACCGTTACAATTAATATCTTCAGGTTATTTACACTAATTTAGAGGCATTAACATTTTTTTAAAATATATGTGACAGCATGAGTACTTAGATTAATTACAAACTGCACGTTACATAACTTAAAGAAAACCATACAGATTAGGTACCTAATTAATACCAAAAAAGTTGCAATATTTGATGTCAACAAAGCTTCAACACATGAGTTTGTTTACCAAAAACGGATGATAAATATATTTTAAAATTCTGAAAGCATTTTGGACTATGACGTAATGTACAAATTTAGCTTGCAGAAATTATGTGCAGATATGTCCAAAAGAATTCTTAATCGCAATATGTTTATCTCTCCAAACTGCAAAGATGCTTATGCCATTGTAGACCTCGTACACAAACAGACAACAAAAACATCCCGGAACTGAGTTGTCCGCTTCGGTGAAATGGAGTCTTTGGTTCAATGTACCCGGTGCGGTCATTGCCTACAAGGTGTCTTGTCAGTCGGCTCTTCGGCGGTACTCCAGCCTTGCCCTGCCACTTCAAGTTATGTAAACCGAGTCTTTTCACAAAACGAACACCAAAATTCGACTTGCTGCAACGGTATAATGTCAAATTGCAATTAACGAAACAGGAACTCCTAAGGAAACTATGTTAATTACTTGTTAATTCCATATAGAAATGTTACGTTGTAGAAGATAAGAAGCAGCCAGTACAAACAAGATCGGTACTTACAAACTAATTCTGGTTTTATCATTAGCGAAAATATTGTTTAAGTAGATACATTTCAAATAATTTTTTAGTTTTAGAAAGTTACCCAAGGTTAATTATTTAAAAACATATGTAATTTGCTTTTCTGATATCTCTTAAATGATCTCACTATAAAACTAATAAATCCACGAACGACTTTCGACATTGAAAACGGTAAACTAGGAAAAAACTTATGCTTTGATACAGTTACATCTACACTTACAGTGAATGGTGGATATAATCCAGTTTTAATACAAGTTGTAGATACCTAAATATAGCAACGCATATTACATAGTTAGTGTTGGTAGTTCAGAGAAATTTATAAGACTTTACTGGGAATTGAAGAACCTTCTTGCTCTCATAATTTGAACAGAATTTCTAACAATTACTGGCCGGGTTTTTATATAAATTTAGGGAAGTGTAAGACGGGAATTTTTTATGCGGAATTATATAGGTATGTACGTGAATCACGTGCAAGCAAAGTAAAGGGAGATGAAAACAGAACAAGATTTACATTAAATTAAGTACAAGATGGGCCAGCTAAGTTGTCGCCCCTTAAACGTAGTTGATGCAACCCAACATACATGTATCGCAACAACTGAGATTAATTTTTTATAGAACAGAAATAGATCATGGTTAACCTCGTGATACTGTAGTAATTAATAGTTTTCCTAACAGGCATCAAAACGCATTGGGAAAATGAATTTAAGCAAAATAAAAATCGTGAGTCCAGTAGAGACGGAGATCATCATTGACAACCATAGCTTCGAGACAGTTGATGAGTATATAGACAGGCTGTTTCGGAATTGCACGGCACTATTTTAGGGATGTGTTCTCCAGCACGAAATGTAAAAAAAGTTCATACAAACATATGGCTCAAATTAATTTATTTCCTAGATATTGAAAGTTAAAGATAAACAGCAAAAAGTCCGAAGTTAATCAAGTAGTCGTCAATTGCATATCGTTTATTTTTTTAAAGGTTGATTAAATATCTGTCATTAAATCTGCCGATCAGTATTAAGTAACCTGTTTTACTAGTTCATGCTCGTTTTGGTGTGAGTTAATAATACTTTCAAAACTCTTCAATTTGTTATTATCATGGGAGACACCACAAATTTGTTCAGTTTAGCAGAACAAACAGATATGCTTTCATTTTATGATGAGGTACGTAAAAATGGCGCTGCTGCTGTTCGAAGATTCCATGAAACATTTCCGACTAGAAGGATATCAAATTGTAAAACGTTTGAAGCCATTGAAAGACGTCTTAGGGACACTGGCACGCTAAAGCCTCAACGAATAAACGCTGGTCGGCAAAGATTTCGACGAACTGCAAACGTTGAAAAAAGGATACTCAATGCTGTTCAGTTATCTCCTAGTACTAGCACCAGAAGATTGTCACTTCGTTTCAATGTATCGCGTATGGCGAACATTGGGTGAGCAACAATTGTATCCATTTCACGTTACACCCATACTTGGAACGAAGAAAACTCTCATACAACTGCTACTATGCATTACCAACATACATTTTCATTATATGTCTGGTGTGGTCTTCTTGGAGATAATCTCATCGGCCTCTTCCTTTTACCAACAAGGCTTTCAGGAATATCTTACTTGCATTTTTTGCAAAAGATCTCTATGACGTTCTAAAGACATTCCGATTGCTAATAGGCAGGGGATGTGGTTTATGCATGACGGTGTCCCTTCTCACTTTTCTCATATTGTCACTTATTATTTAAACATGATATATGGTAATCGATGGGTTGGTCGCAATAGACCTGTTAAATGGCCACCACGATCTTCTGATCTAACGCCATTAGATTATTTTGTGTGGGACTCGATGAAATCTATGGTTTATTCTGCGTCTATTGGCACACAAGAAGAGCTAAGGAATCGCATCGTGGAAGCAGCAGCAACTATCAAGGGTCGTCCTGATGTTATAAGATGTGCCAGAGAAGCATGAATTCGACGTGCTGAATGCTGCATTCAGCAAAATGGAAACCACTTCGAACAGTTACTCTGAATGTTTCTTCTTAAATAAATATATTTAACTTTCAATATGTCGGTATTTCTTGCTGGAGAACGCATCCATAAAATAGTGCCGTGCAATTCCGAAACACCCTGTATGTATATATATACAAAGTGATTTTTTAAAAAGTTAATTGCAGTAGCCTAGCGATTGTCCCGTCTATATTAAGCTTTAGAATCTGACAATATGAAAATTGTAACAGCATAGCTGCTGTGAAAGAAATCTTGACGAAAAACCTGTAATTTACTTACCTTAATAAATTACAAATCAGTTGCAACTAAATACTTGTTCATTTTAACATTTTGTTGGGCCAAAATTTTTAACTACCTGAACTGTCACGCAGTTTGACATACAGGTAAATGTCATTCAAAGCTCATTACAGCTGACTGCAGACGGAATAGCTTTTTTTCTAGGCTTGCTGCAATTGACTTTTTAAAAAATCACTTTGTATCTAGGGCACAAAATCATGATAGGTAAAGATAATCAAACGGCTGAAATTACACGGCGAATAAGCTTAAGCTGGACAACATTTGGAAATCTTAAACATGTGCTGTGAAATGCAAATATAGCAAGAAATTTAAAAAGGAAAGTTTGTTATGCATGGACTAGAAACTGTGACTTTAATCCAAAAAAGTGCAACACGCTTAAGAACCACTCAAAGAGTAACGGAGCAGACCAGGCATTAGTCTTAGAGACAAACTACGAAATGAGGAGACATAATATCAAGAATAGCCAAATTAAAATGGAGGTGCGTGGGTCATGTAGCCAGACAAGACCACTAGAATAACACTATGAAAATCGAGAATCACCAAGAGAAGTATCGGTTGGCCACAAAAAAAGGTGGCTTGATGACGTCAAGGAAGTGGCAGGAAGAAGGTGGTTCGGAGTTGCGCAAGACAGGAGAACATGGAGGAATATGGGAGAGACCTACGTCCAGCAGTGAACAAATAGAGGCTGAGAACAAGAAGCAGAAGAAGGGTAATTTATTAAAATTAATATTTAATAAGAAAAGCACTCATTAATGTTACGTACTATAATAAAAATTAAACAAGTGAAAAACAACAACAAACAACGAGGTTTTATCTTCTTCTTTTTAACTTCTTAATAGTTATTTTAATGTTAACCATTCTGCCTTGGTCAACGCGGTTTGTATGCATTTCCATTCTATTTTCCTTCTTGAGATTCAGTCGCTGATATTTTCAATTTGGTGTGTTTGTCTTATATTGACGTTGGGTACTCTGTTATATCTTGTTTTGTCGGATATTCTTTGCAATACACTAATTACCGTAACTTCCCGTTGTTGCCTGCTTCCTACTGTTTGCAGCGTTGTTTCAGAAGCATATACTAATACCACGCTTTTGTATATACTAGTTCCAGTGTTCCTACTTAGGTGTTTGATATTCCAGATTGTGTGTTTAAAGCATCCTGCTATTCAATTTCACGATCTTTTTTCTGTTTCGCTTTTGAGGTTTCCTTTACTTGTAAAATTTATTCCCAGATATTGAATATGCATCGCTTGTTCGATGGATCGCTCATTTGCTAGAAGTTAGCGTCCTTTTAGTTCTTAAGATATTACCGTTAACTTGATTTTCTCTGTCGATATTCTGATGGTATATGTTTTACACACACTATTTATTTAATTCAGTAAATGTTCAAATTTATCTCCATCCACTTCCACATATATTCTTCTAATTCATTTTGAAAACGATCTTAGGACTCGAGCAAACGTGCTATGTGAAATTTATGTACTACACGCCTTGATTTTTCTGTTTGTGTTTTCTTTTATTACGTATACATATTTACTACTGGAACGCGGTATACTATTTCTTTAATTGTACCCCAAAGGAAAAAGTTTAGTGACATCGCAAGTTGTTGATGGCTATGGATGCATATACTCGTCCAATCCCATTTCCTCTACATACATTATTTAAGCAATTGCTAACAATCCAACTATATTGAAGAACGTGATCCAATAATACGGTTACCTATCACGAAACCAAACGTTTAAAGAAAAAATTGTTATTACATCTTCTGGTACATTCTTCTTGCACTGTTGGTATGCAATGTCAGATAACTAACATACCAAGACGCATTTGCGATCATTCTGAGTTTCTTGGACTGATAGCTTTATTGATGTTACATTATAGTAACAGACCTATAGTTCAATACCGTACGTCCAGATTTCTTTAATTATCGCTTTGTAAATAAGAATCTTATTTTCCAGCGATTGGCATGATTTCTTGCTAACCAGTACATTATTTTAATTTGTAAGTAAATTTTCTTTCATTTTTTCAATATGTGTTGTTTCCATGTGAGTTTCATATCCAGATGAAGTCCTAGGTAGCGTACTTCACTTGCTTCGGGTATTATTATGTTATTCAGATACATTGGTGGACATTTCGTACGATTTAGAGTAAAGTTAACATGATGGCTATTCGCTTCATTCACACTTATACGCCATTTATTTAATCAGGTTTAGAGAAGGATCAAATGGATTTGCAGGTTGTGTGAACCTGAGGGTTGTAAGATTAGAGAGGAGAACTGTATTATCTGCAAAAATATCTATGTATGTTTTTACTGCTGTAGGTATGTCTGCAGTACACAAAGTATACAGTTACGGTCCAAGGACTCTTCCTTGAGAAATACTAGAGCTAATAATAATAATAATAATATTGTTGGCCATATTTTATTTACAAGTGCTAAACTTTATTGAACGTTTGCCGAATATCTATGAACACTGCAGCACAGTAAGATTGAGAGTTGATAGCCGTACAGATTATATATAGGACGACAGTGTTAGATGGTAGAATGTTATGTTCTAAACTCGAACTGGTGATCTGGGATGCAGTTTTCCAATGTGTCAGTTTCTTATAATTCCCTAAATAGGAGCTTTTCTAGTAGTTTAAAAATTGACGCAATAAATTCATTGGTCAATAGAATCCAACATCTTCAGGAGGTTTGCCTGTTTTTAATATTAGGATTATCTATGCGAACTTTAGTTGTGATAGCCAATAGTTATGATGAAAAATAAAGTTCAAATGATTTCTTAGGAACAGTTAAGATGTTAAGAAGTTGAATTTCATGGTGCACCTCCGTATACCTAAAGCTTTCAGTAGGTAGTGGTAGTTGCTGTAGCACCTCCAGGAAGCGTTCTAGTTTGTCATCGAGTTCATCTGAGTGGGGAGTAAAGGTATCGGCAAAGTGTTGAGCAAATAGTTCTGCTTTTTCCTGATCCAACCTACCCCATTCATTCTTTGGTTTTCTTAGTGGAGGGTACGTCATCTCCGGCCTCTTATTTGCTTTTGGAATTTTCCAGATACTATTATCTGCTCTTGATAGAGTAGTTAAGTAAAACTGGAAGGTTTCTTTATTATTTTATATTTTAAACTATTTGCTAGCCTATTGAACACTGTTTCATCAACTAGATTGCGCGTTCTATGCCATTTTGCTCTTACTCTGGGTTTCTGTTGTACTAAATGAAGTATTTCGTTAGGCATATTTGTATCCCTTCTGACTTTATATATAATAATGTTGTCATTTTTGAATACACCCTAAAAATGTCGAACGAGCCACATCGATAGAACAATAAAAAATCACACATTCTTATAGAAAATATATGCTATATCAATATATTAGATTTTCTACATTGAATAAAATTAAATTCATTGGTTTATAAAGAAGATGTATTAATACTTTTAAATTTTTAATGACAATACTCTCGCAGAGCATGCCAGCTTAACTGTCGTATATATAATTTACGTTTTTTGTAGCTTTCTATTTATATTTTTAGCATGTTTTACAAACATTTTTAGATTTCTCTTCTTCACATTATCAATACTAAAAGGTTTACTATACTATTATTTCTCAATTCTCGAAGTTTCTTACCATCGCAACTATTGTATTTATATTCTAATTCATCTATATTATTATACTTTCTACAGGTTGGTAGTAACAACTACCCAGTAATTCGCCTATAGTAAAAAACTGGTAATAAAGTATACAGTTGAAAGATAAAAAGATATGATGTAACAACCAAATTGATTCATAAAAAATTATTAATCTAAAAATGGTAATTTTACTAAGAAAAAATATGAAGAAGTACTTTCGTACATACAACTTAAATAAAAATGTGTTTATATACAGGGTGATTCTAAGCATCTGCGAAAAACTTTAACCGCTTGTAGTTGAGGTGATTTAACCCCTAAATCACCTAGTAATTCTTGTTTTAAATTTGGCTCCTTTGCGGACATGTAGCAGTTCAAAGTGTTTTTTACATCAGTTCACTAAAATGTAATAACTGTTTTGTTTCTTGTCCAATTTTGTTAAACTTCGTGTTTTGAGGAAGCTAACAGTCCAAGCGTAATTTCTAGTCAAGAAAAATTCCAACTGTATGTGAAAAATGAATGAAATATGGTCCAAATGTGAAAAACTAGATGTAAAAATTTGTAAATAAAAAAAATGTATTAGGTAGTTTAGGGGTTAAATAACCTTACCTGTATGTGGTTACAGTTTTTTGCACATGTTTGGAATCACCCTGAACAACTAACCAGAAGTGTATTCAATAAAGCTATTGCCTAAAATTCAAATCAGAAGAATTGGAAATCGAAATAACTGAAGAAAACACAAATTACATATATAAGGATAACTCGACTACAAATTCTAAAGCTTAGAATAATTGAATTAGAATTAACAATTAGATAGTAGGTAACGACTACGATTTTTAAATCATTATAACATTATCAATCGAATTTTATTATTATTATTATCATCACATATTAATATATAAAATGTAGCAAGCATTAATCAAGTAAAAAAATTATTTGAAAATCCCTATCCAACGATACCAAACATATAACATATATATGTTTCCATTTGAAATTTCAAAATTACTTCTGGTTTTCTCAACTTCCTGATTTCCTCGAAAAATTCTAGATGTGTTAATAAATCCTTTGCATGTGGTTTGGTATGTTTCAAAAGAAAAATAGTGGGACGGTTGGTCTGAAACAGCCTGTATATTTAAAATTTCTTTAATTTCATTAAATAATACACATCACGCTCCCTAGTGACGATTGCTTGTCTCTGATAAAACAAAGTGAAGAAATACATGCATCGAATACCGTCTTCCGAGGTTCTGGTCAAAGATTTCTGAATCTGACGGCCGCTGTGTGAACTGTTGTAATCTATCGTCAGAGCAAAACAAATAACAATTTAGTACTGTGAACACCAAGGGCGTATCCAACTCAAAAGATAAGGGGTGCAGCACAATTACAAAAGGAAAACACTATTTATTAATCTAATTATTAGTTGCAAATTATCTAACTATAGCTTCCACTAATTGTTCCTTGTTTTCGAAAACCCATTGACGATGAATGCTTAGCATGGCTAATCCATTTAACCCATTTTCATCAATAGTACTTCTAAGCCATGTCTTAATTCGGCGAAGGGAGCTGAATGAAAGCGCTATAGTGCTTGTTGTGCAGAGCTGTGAGAGCAAAATCAGTAGGGCCTTTCTAATCGTTGGAAAAAACAATTTGCTCTTTTTTAAAACCTCGATGATATTTGTCGTTTCTGGGTCTGTACATGTGCTCTGCAATAATCGTGCATGTCCTTGTACTTAGTGAAAGGTTTGATGATGAAAGAATCCCAACCACCTCTCCTCATGCTGGCTGACGGCAGCACACAATATTTACAGAAAGCATCTTTGAGTCGCCTTGAGTAAGTTAACCATGGTGAATATGTGTCCAGCCACTAGTGATTGAATTTTCTCTTGATCTGCCGCAAAATCGTAGTTCTTCGAAGGTACCCAGCCATTTTCCAGAAGATGTTTTTTCTTATCAACCGACATAGTGGTCGCCAGGCCGACGATATTTGCAGCATCATCTTCATGACAACCATCGCCTTCAGTTTTACTTTCACTATCTGGCACCGTGGTTTGAACCATAGAAGAAGGTCTCGCAGTCGCAGTGTCTGAAGAAGAGGGTGGTTGTACTTCCTTGCCCTCATCGCTGCTGTAGATGGTGGTACTTTTCTTTCTTTTTAAATTCACTGCAAAAAATAAAATATAACATTTATTAAACGTTGGTGCGGCATTACACATGCACACGCAGATACCCAAATAAACGTCAATACTAACCATTCTTACCAAAAAACTTTCTAATATCAATTTTTATATAATTTATAATAAAGTAGATGGTACGAAACAAATTTTCCTGTCGTAAAAATTGCGAACACACCCTTGTGTGAATGTAACATAACTACATTGACTCTAATTTTTAAATTCTTTTCAATTTTCACAGTATATTGGGTCATAATATGTACATGTCATCCTAAAATTAAGATTACCTATATAAATTACAACTCAATGGCTGTTTAGGAGTTGTCCTCCTCTTCAGCCGGTCCTATATGAGACTGTTACGGTCGCAAGAAAAAACACGCGTTGCGGCGCCAATTTGTTACTGGCCAATCGAGCTTTTCCGACGATTCGCAGCCAGTTTGATGGAAAAGGGCCCACAGCCCCGCTCAGAGGAGTAGGGGGAGCTCGCAAAAAAAATCGCTTATAGGAGAAAATCTTTGGTTGTGTACAGGGCGAGTCAAAATAAGTGGGCGCCACCTTCCAAATCCAGCTGATTGTGTAGGTCTTCGTGGAAGGCCGAGAAGCCGACAGCTTACGGGAAGGGAACCTACCTTTAATTGTGCCTTCACCTGTATATTTAAAGCTTGCAAAATCCTTACACAACAAGTACAAAAGACACAATAAGACACAGCAATTTTAAAACACATATAATGATATGAATATTGGTTGAAATATGACAAGTTTAACACCAAAAATTCGAATTACAGAATCTTAATTCTTGAACGCTCATAGAACAAAAGTCACCGCCTTTGACACACAATATTTATGTTAAAATGACTCTGTGTGGTCAAAGGCGTAAAGTTTACAGGAAAATACAATGTATAACACAAAATTTCTCTCGTACTTTACACTTCGAACAAATACAGTCCGCAACTGAAGGTCGCTTGCTGTTTCCAGATACTAAAAGATTCAATATTGAATTATTTTGCAAGTTGCACGTAGAGTTTCGCTTTACAAAAACACAAAACTGGAAGTTATTACCTTGAATTTCGAATGCAGGCACAATTTTGGCGATTTCCCGATGCATGCGATGAACGCCAGCGAAGCCAGGAACCTTCTATGGTTTGGGAGAAATGGCTGCAGAACCACGGACATCGGGCTTCGAAGATGATCCGCCGAAAGGCGATTGGTCAACTCACCAAAGAGTTGCCTTTTACTGGGGCTGAATCAAGTTATTCCTTTTTAATCCGGCAGTAGCCGACGGCCTGTTAAATACCCCTTGGTACAACAGCGAAACGGAAAACACATAACAGATACCCCTTTCAAAAAACCCGAGAGCCGCCCCTGCAGCACTTAACGTAATTACGGCCCCCGTACGGGCGACCGGAGTCCACAAGGATCGGAAAGGAACTAACTCAAAATGCAATGGGGACCTGCGTTTCTCCCCTCAAAATTGCGCCACGTTATGAAATATTGGGCGATGTTATAGAAGGAATTCGTTTCTAACGCGCGAGTTCCAGGAAGCGTTCGAGGTCGACCGTGGAAGAAAACAAGAGCTTGCAGTTTTCACACAAAGAAACTGTTAACATATCTCAAACTTCGAAAGACAAAACAAAATACCGAAATGGTAACCCAAAATAAAACTTTAATAAAAATAACGATATTCATTCCTACGGAGCGGCAAACAAATTACGGAATTACTAAAGCATAGCGGCAAATTTGAAAATCACATAACAAGACAATATGGTAAAAAAAATAGTAAAACATATTATATCTAAGCGGATTTATGGTGCTAGCGGACTGCTAGTGGGGTTTCTTCCAGGATGTCCTGTAGGTCTTCAGAGAGGGCCGGCGCTTCATCAAAGAAAACGGCAGGCGGATGCCATAGTTTTTTCTTAGGCTTCCTGCGGATGGCGGTTGGAGTGCTTAGCGTCCTGGTGGCTTTCTCACGTTCTTGTTCGATTGCCCTGCTCACGTAGCGGCCCTGGGGGCCGATTCTCGAAACCGTTCGCTTACAAGCGTGTGCGCTACGTAGCGAATACTTCGTATCGCATTCGATAAGCAAAATACATCTAAACCGTATTCTCGAGCGGTGTTCGCTAGCAAGGGCTACTTAGCGAGTGGCGTACTAACGTCTGAGATTATTTCATACGCATTTTAATTTTAAACCAATAAGAACCAATCATTTTGGCGCATTTTTATGTTTGCAGTTTCCCAAATTATTAGATTTGGTATTTTTATAGTTGGTTTCATTCCCCTCAGTGACTAAATAAACAAAAGGGATGCAAAGGATTATTCTCTTTCAGAAATTCTTTAGTTAGGTAGTTTGGTTTTCTGGACATTAGAAAGCTTTTACCCCTCCTTTAACTAGAAGAAGAGTTACCTATTGTTTATCCCGTCCGAAAAATAAATAAATGCGCTTGGATTTTCCCGGAAAGGGTATTTATGTAAGTGTACCTAAAGGTAAGTTCTTTTCAAACTTGCATC
>JABXWE010026115.1:0-11517 GCA_014611495.1 Limonius californicus
CCTTAATGCATTGATTGTCCCTTGAAAGAAAATTGGTCCTACAAGTCGTCGTCGGCTAAGACCAATCCACACGCCAAGCTTTTGCGGATGAAGTGGTGTTTCTCTAAACGCATATGGATTCTCCGCAGACCAAATTCTCATATTTTGGGAGTTCACATATCCAGATAAATGAAACCATGCTTCGTCCGAAAAAACACGTTGTTCAAGTCGTTGTCTTCAGGAAATGCGTTTAAAAACCATTGACAATATCGTTCTCTTAGAGGCATGTCTGCTGGTAGAATCTGATGAACTGAAGTTACTTTATATGGGAATAACTTTAAATCTGCTTTAAGAATATTCCTCGTGGTTGTGTAAGACAAATCAATGCGCTGTGAAAGACGTCGAAGTGAAGTTGAGGGAGCTTCAGCCATTATTTGTCTAACATTTTCCAGGACGTCTGGTGTGCGTTCTGTAGGTCTACCGCTACCATTTCTGCGTGTAACACCACCTGTTTCATCGAATAATTCCACAGTGTGCCTTAGAGCATCGTAAAATCGAATGTATTCAACAATTCCAAAATGGTCTGTAAAATCGTTGAAGCATTCCTGGATCGAATACCGCCACTCACCATTTATGATGATTCCAGTTCGGTAATAAGCTTTTACCATAAATATCTTATGCTGCACTGTGAAATTCATTTTTGAATAAATAATTGAAACTTTTTTATTTAATTATTGGCAGCTATGCTGTTACAATTTTCATATTGTCAGATTCTAAAGCTTAATATAGATGGGACAATCCCTAGCTACTGCAATTGACTTTTTAAAAAATCACTTTGTATATAATCAATGTATATTGCCAGCTGTTACGTATGGAGCAGCCGGCCTCGATGGGCTAGTGGTTAGCGCATTTGCCTTTAGATCCGAGCGAATCTGGCTGAGGTCGACGAGATTTTTCTAGCGGGGCAAGATCTGAAAACGCGCCTTCTGTCGGATAAGAAGTAAAGCCGTAGGTCCCGTCCCATTGCGATGTGTGACACGTTAAAAATCACTACTGGAGTTGGAATTACCCCAGATAGGCAAATTTCTTAGTCAGGGTGTACAATGGGCCATATGGCCTAAGTGCATAGAGATGCTTGGAAAACCGCGTCCTAGATCTCGCTCTTTCAAATCATCATCATCATCATCGACGTATGGACCAGAGACCTAGATCCGTACAAAAGATTTCGAAACAAACTAGAAGTCCACTAGAGAGCAATAGAGAGGAAAATAATGGCAATCACATTGACTAACATATGGATAAAACAAAAGTAGAAGACGTCGTTAGAAGAATAGCGTCACTGAAGTGGGAATGGACAGGACATGTGGCCAGAGTAAACACATGGAGTGGAAAGATAATTAGATTGGGGCCATGGGGAGAAAAACGAAAAGTAGGAAAACCCCAGATGAGATGGAGTGATGATATAAAGAAAACGGCAGGACTAAACTGGTACGACGTTGTACAAAACCGAGGAAGTTGAAAAAGCGGAGAGAAAATGGCTAAAATAAGGAAAGAAAGAAAGATCTGCTGTTTCTGAATTTGTTATCTCGCTATCGTTAGACTAGTAAAATGTTTGCAGTATTTAAAGAGTTTAAATGACAATTACCAATACAATCTACCAATTTAATTATTTGTTAATTGTCTGCTGCCTTACTTCGTTGAAATTCATACTTATATTAAAAAAACACATCCAGTGTGCTGTTACCTTAGCTACTACAAATGTTTACTACATTAAATGCTTTTGATAATGACATATTGTATGTCGAAATATTTATAAAGCAAAAATAAAAATAAATACTTGTTAAAATTGCCTATTATTATTATTAAAATATAATTTAATTATTGTTTCAATTGTTGTTTCAAGCCAACCGATTTTATGAAGTATTTACAAAGATCAAATTTCAACAAGGTTTTTTGGAAGGAAAAGGTTATGTTGGCTACCAATTTGAAAAGCTAATTTTTTGTCTATCTAATGGTGTGATAATCCAATATGGCGGTCATAAGAAATAATAAAGTTGACTATTGCAGCTTGAAATCTAGAAGACGTAGAAAATTAATGTCAATGTCATTCAACTCACAGTGACCGACCAAAAACAAAGTTACTAAGTTTGATTGAAATAGCGTCAGTGATAGAAATGATAATAATTTATTTCTAAAATAACAATTTTCAGTTTCTTCGTGATAAATCAAGAACGAATCAGAATGTACATGCTTTCTTTTCAGAACGTCATGAAAAAGCGCAACTTTCGTCTGATTAACCGACCTCGTATCTCTTACCGTTTCTGAGATGCCAATGGTGGTCATCGAAAAATTCACACCCTGTATAGGACGCCGTAAATATCTGTGGTGCAATTTATTTGATACGCTGCCCCAAATGTGAAAGCATATCTACTTTTCCTTATTTTATGGGTGCACTATTATTTTCATTACTTTCCCTACCGTAAAAACTTTGTATATGTAAGTAGGTACCATCCACCAATTGCATGTATTCCCTTCTTTCTTATTTTTATATATTTTATCTCTTTTTTGTCACTCTTTATAAATACTTTGGTTTGTTTCTCGATATTTTCACAATTTGACACTTTTTTCTTGCTTATCACTAATTATTAATATTTGTTTACTGTCAGTATATTTTTGCTGCTAAGATATGGAAGGACAACCCAGCACACCCGAAACTTTGCGCGAACCAGCGTCTAGATGGGCTTTAACAGCAGCCCATTGCCATGGTTTACATGAGTGCTTGCAACTGGTACTGGGTTCAAGGAAATTTGCCTCCTCTTCAACCAAGCAAAAGTTAGGTATATGGATTTAAAAAAGTTATTGAATTGTGATTTACATAATATTGCATTAATAACAATAATAATAATAATAAAATAATACTGAGTTAAAAAAATTAAGATGTAAGAGCTGGTGCGGACTGTACCTGACGGAGTTGGACTGGACGAGGCTGCGCTGAATTGGACGGGGCTGCGATGGACTGGACGGGGCTGCGATGGACTGGACGGGGCTCTGTGGACTGGACGGGGCTGCTCTGGACTGGACGGGGCTGCGCTGAACTGGACGGGGCTCCGTAGACTGGACGGGGCTGCTCTGGACTGGACGGGGCTGTTCTGGACTGGACAGGGCTGCGGTGGGCTGACCGGGGCTGTTCTGGATGGGTCAGGGCTACGTTGGACTGCACGGTGCTGCTCTGGCTTGGACGGGGCTGTCCTGGACTGGACGGGGCTGTTCTGGTTTGGACGGGGCTGTTCTGGTTTGGACGGGGCTGCTCTGTACTGCACGGGTCTGCGCTTGACACATCTTTACTGATAGAATGAAGACTGCGACTGGGAGTTCGTGGAAAGAAGCACGACGTAGTGGATTAGGTATACCACGAAAAATATAAGTATGCAGCTCCCCAGATCACGCAGGTAAAGCAGCGGTTTTGTGGAATGCACGAGCGTGTAGCTCTGTTTGCACCAAGTACTTTTTACCACAAGCGCAATATCTAAACCCACACTTGATCGAACCGCATGTTGAAACCGTTATTTCTTTGTACTACTATCTATTATGCCGAAGAAGTTATGAGAGGAACATGGTGATTTGTGCGACGATAGTGGAAGGTGGGAGGTACTGCCTCTTTGGTTTTGCGGGGGCTAGTACTAAGCGAAACTGACGATATCGAGATTGTCGGTATGGGGATCAACTGCGAAGTCCAAGGTCTGCCAGGAATTTACACTAAAGTTTCTTTTTATAATCACGGGATACTGATTAAGAAGGTGAATGTAAGCGATAGGTGTTTATACGACGGTCGCCTTTAATTTGATTTATGGATTTGACGAAATAGGAAAATTCAGTAAAATTTTTCATTTTTGGTTGTGTTGGTAAAATTAGTGAGCTGCTTTCAAACGATGATGTTCATATCAACTTAAAGATTGACAGGGCAGTTTAACCCTCTTTGTAAGATTACTTAATTTAAATTCGTCGATAATGCAGATATACACGGAAATTTTGTTGGTTCTGCTGATTGTAAACGTAGGGCTTCTGATTTCTGTTGTTCTGAAAGCAACTTCCGAGCCAATTTGTAAGAAAGCAGGTCAGGGTCATAAAATGGTATCAGAACTTGGAATGGTATCAGATCATATATTGAGGACAGGTGATGTAACAGTTTCCAACCCGGACGTGACGTCACTTGACCGAACGGCATTAGATTATACGAGATCGTCAGACGAAGAAGATGAGATTCCAGAATTTCGGATTGCTGGAGGTTTAGAAGCCGTAATAGAAGACTATCCGTTCATAGCAGCGGTTGTTGTAAAAAAGCATGGGATGTTGCCTAGGGAGATGTTCCAGTGCGCTTGTGTTATCATATCGCACAAGTGCGCGGTGACAGCTGCCCACTGCATCTACCTTCTTTCTGATCAAGGATTTCATAAAAGTGTAGTCATTATTCGTTCCAACAGCGAAGAGTGGCGTGAAGGAAACACCCACGACATTAAGGATTGGATCTACCATGAAAAATACGACGAAAGGACCAGAGGCTACGACATAGGATTGATACACGTGAAGCAGTCATTTAGCGCAAAATACGAAAAGGCAATACGCATCGCTGGTAAAGGACACAATTATGTGGCAGATACTGAAGTAACGGTCGCGGGCTGGGGATGGTGGCACGACAATTCTAAAGAGTTGCTGCCACGTTTGAACGAAGTGGACGTGATGATTTTTAATCAAAATTACTGCACCACTTTGTACTGGAAACAAGGGTATCTAATAACGGGGGATATGTTTTGTGCTGGCGATCTAGAAGGAGACAAAGGAGCATGTGCGTTCGATCTTGGAGGACCAGTCGTTGAAGACAACATTTTGGTAGGAATTGTGTCATGGGGTATCGGCTGTGGCGAGAAATATCTTCCTGCTATTTACACACGGGTCGCTTTGTACCACGACTGGATCAACAAAAAGAGAAGATTGTGGAGATGTTAAGATTTACATTGTTTTTTGAATTACTTTAGATAAGGTGTAATGTAACTGTAGTCGCTTAAAATAACCGGTGATAAAGAGCTACTTGGGGTAATTTTTCGCTTACTCCCGGTTTCAGTATTTGTGTTAATTCCATTTTTGATGTAATGGGCAGCCTGGACGGTATTAACGTAGAATAAAGTAGGTAAAAGGAATTGCAATAGAATAAGATGTTTCCATTAAATATATAATTAATTTAAAAATATGTAGGAAGTTATTTTATTATTTAATAATAAACAAATATTACAAAAATTCATATCTCATAGACTTAGTGATTTTATGTTCCATTCTTGTGTTGGGCGTTTGGTGGGTGACATACAGAAAATACTCACATATTAAAGTGGGCTCCGAGGTATGGAAACTGCCAATACTTCCTAGACCTAGAAAGTGCAAACAGTCCCAATAAACATGTGTCTCAGAACGCGTTATTAAAAAGTTATGCGGGAAATACTAACCAAGTTTGTTACGGGCCAAACGAGATTTTTCGTCGACCCGCAACAGGATAGGTGGAAAAAGGCCTGCAGCTTAGCTCAGAGGGGAGGGGGGTTCACGGAAATCGCTTACGGGAGGAAATCTTGCTGGTTGTGTACAGAGTGGGTTAAAATTAGTGGGCGCCACCTTCCAAATCACAGCTAATTGTAGGTTCTCGTGGAAGGCCGAGAAGCCGACAGCTTACGGGAATCGAACTCATTTTTATTGTGCCGCCCTCCTGTTTAGAAAGCTTGCAAAATTCATGCTCACACAAATACAAATACAAAATAGTAAAAGATGTAATGAATTTTAAAACACATATAATTAAACGACTGGAAATGACAGTACAAAAATGACGGCAAATGGTAATTTAATAGCTCGATATTACAAATAGTTATTTTGAACGCTCAAGAGGAGGGACTCGCCATCGCTGGCGCACGTTATTTATATTGTCCAAACGACTACGTGATCAGTGGCGTCGGAGCTTACACGAATAACGCAATATATATAATTACTCTTTACATTTAGTAATACAAAAAAAGGACAATGTACGACTGAGGGTCGTTTTTTGTTACATAAAAAAAAGGGTCCAATCACTTAGCATTTTGCTAACACGTAAAAGGGGTTTCTTCGCCACACAAGAAAACTAGGTCCTTTACCTTGACTTCCGGTGAGAGAGGCAGATATAGCGAGGCAGGCACAATTCTGGGGGTTGTTTTTCTAGATGCAGGTACAGTCTGGGGTATTTTCATTCCGGGAAAAGAGTAGACGTTCTTCGGAAGAATTCCGAGACGAAATATTTGTCGCAGCAACGGTACAGGTACAGGAACAACGAATGGGCTCGATACTAATCCGCCAAAGGCGATCGGCAAATTCGCAATGAATTGCCTTTCCAGGGATAAAAAAAATTCCAGCGTGTTTTCTTTTAATTCCGACACTTGTCGACATTCTGTTCACTCCACTGTGATAACAGCGATACGAAACCACACGCGATGGTTACCCATCGAAAACCCAAAGCCGCCCCTGCAGTACTTAATTTCTTAACGGGCCCCGTAGATGGAATTTGATTAGACCAGAGTCGGTGAAGGTGTAAAATCGACTCAAGAGCTAAATGCAACCCGAACATGCGTCGATCAAAAATATTACACCACATTGAGAAATATGATGAAATTGTTCTGGAAAGATCTGAAACGTAAATTCGCAGAACGTTTCCAGGGTCAGGTGCAGACAAAACATGAATCGGCAATTTCAGGGAATGGGAAACTTCAAGGCTTTGCGAAACTGGCCCCTCATAATTCAATCTTAAAAAAGAAATATAACGAAAACTGTAATCGACATAAGAACGGCAATTAAAATAGAATTTTAATTCCTATGAAGCGGCAATCAGACTATTACTTTAATCCAGACGAAGTGGCACAATCAAATGAACATAACCAGCTAGTTAGCAAGATATATTAAATATATGAAATTCCTACTTTCCATTATTTCAATTAGGAATTTTTTTTGAAAGATATTTTCCTCGGAATTGAACTGATAAGTGTTCTTGCCTCCTTCCTCGAATTATATATGCACTAAAAATTTTGCCGATCACCACGTCTCTTGTTTCAACGTACCACGTTTTACATTCTTTCCACTTGGCTGTATATTTTTTACCAGCATCCCGTTCAGGTCCTCTTACACCTCTTGAACGTTGACTTATTTGCAGCCCCATTCAGTTACCACAAGCCTAGTTGGTATACATACTGTTTATTAACAATCTCTACTGGTTCTTCAGTGAATGGGTGCACAACTACAATTAATATTTACAGGGCAACAATAATTTTAAATCGTATCACAATTCTGAAATTTTCCTAAACCCAGTAAGCTCACCTCAAACGTTTTATTGTTTTGTGTATAATATAACTAGTCAAAAAAAAACCATTGAGAGCATAAAGCAATGGATCAGAAGATTTTAATAATAATACTGGGTGTTCTTGTAATTGTAAATATTGGGCTGTTAGCTGGTGTTCTGTTAAGCAATTCACAGGTACAGTGTAAGATTAAAAAATTCCCGCAAAATACACGTATAGTAGGAGGGGGCAAAGTTTCAATCCATTCGCACATGTTTATGGCAGGCATTGTTATAAAGCAGCACGACGAATTGGAGGAAGATAGCTTACAATGCGGTTGTACCATTATATCTGCGAAATGGGTAGTAACAGCCGCCCATTGCCTGAAGCTTATGGAGGATCAGTCTTTTACCCCAGATTTGGTGTATATTAGCTCAGGTCACTCACAATGGAGGCACGGAAAGAAGCACGATGTAGCCAAGTGGATAGCTCACCAACATTACGACAATGATGTGATGACGAATGACATAGCTTTAATTTTAGTCAAGCACTCATTCACTGAAAGACCGGTCACTGTTGCTAATAAAAGGTATGTGTACAAACCAAATGCGTACGCAATGGTAACTGGATGGGGCTTTAAACAAGACAACATTCAAGAGGTGCAAGAGGACCTGAACGGGGTGCTAGTAAAAATTATAGACCAACGCCAATGTACAGAGTGGTACGAAGAATCACGAGACACGGTAACCGACGAAATGTTTTGTGCAGGATTTAAGGAAGGAGGCAAGGACGCTTGTCAGTTCGATTCCGGGGGACCCATTTTTCAAAAAAATCTCTTGATTGGGATAATTTCCTGGGGAGTCGAGTGTGCTCGAAAACGGCAACCAGGAGTTTACACAAGAATAACTTTGTATGAAAAATGGATAACTGAAACTACGGAAAAGCTGGGAGAGCCTGCTCATGTAGTCTTTAAGGATAGACCATAGGTTTGTGCAGTACTTGAAATGGTTGAATTCAATTTTAATGTATTTTTTGTATAATACAGTCCTACTAGCACGATGCGAAACGAAAACCGTTTCTTGGCAAATGTATTAATTACTATGTGAATAAATGTGAATTATGAATTTACTGCGGTTTTACACTTAACTATTTAAACTATTCCTATTTTAATAATAATAATAGTCGCAATTTCATCAGGATTTATTCCTTTATACCTATTTCGACATTTTACATGTCATTTTCAGAAGCATTTAATATAGCAAACATATTGTAGTTAGGGCAACAGCACACTGGATCTTGATTTCGGACGTGGCCCTGGTCTTCTATTACAAAACTTCCAATAGCCAGGAATTTATGAGTTCAGTTTGCTTATTCATTAAAGGTGTACTTGTTAAAGAGTCCAGTCAACGAAGGGCAAAAAAGGCCATCACCTAAAAATAGTTCCAACAGTATTGAAACTTGGCACACTTACTTAGAGGTGTCTAGTGATGAATTATACAAAAGTCCTGATGAATTGTAGGTGAGCTTCAGCAGCAGTGACGTGAAACATGGCACTTTTTCGGTTTTTCGCATTTATCTCAGAAACTGTTGGTTCTAGCAAAAATATAGTTATATACAAAAATAAAGCTTATAATAGTGGTTCTATAATTTTTTTTCGACTGCCAAACTAGCGCTGGTTTTCATGCAGAGGCGTATCTGTAATAGTTATAGATTTTTTGGTTGATTTATCGAACCGAGAACTGAAGGCCTAGTGCGGGTTTTTGAGGATTGAAGGGAGAGGGAAAGGGCGTGGGACCCCTCGCCGACTTTGACAAACACAATAGACCGACCGATCGTCGCCTTCTTTGTCACGTCCTTCCCTCATTCCACATTCCCTCAGGCCAGCCAGTGTGCCCCTTTGATGATATTCCAAAGGATAAACATCATCGAGCAGACCGATGAAGACCTGAAGACATATATGAAGTATAAGTTGGCTCCGTTTCCATCACCGTTGTTTGACGAAAATGGGACGCAGAAAACTAAAAAACAGCCCTGTATGATGTGTTTGAAGTATCAACTGCAGAAATTGACTTCCCCGACTTCGATATTATTGTGGATGGTGGCTTCTTGCTGCACAACGTATTGAAGCCCAAAGATTAAAAAATTGTAACAATTTGCCACTGCTACATCAAGTACCTTCTCAAGCATTACTTGGACAAAAGTTGTACTGTGGTTTTTGATGGTTACTCCTCCACCGAGTGCAATACTAAGAGAGCGGAACAAAACCGAAGAGCTTAAGAAGTCGGTGGACATACATTTTGATGAAGGAACCGCGAAAAGTATAAGTCAAGGCTTATTTCCTTTTTTTCAGTGGCACTTAAAAACCAGGGAATGAAAGTTAGAGAAGAATCTGACTACAGCGATACATTAATTATTAAAACTGCTATATAAGAATCCGAGGAAAATATTAACGTTGAAGTAATCAGTGAAGATGTTGATGTCATGGTTCTACTTATGGCTTTAACCCCTCCCGAAGGACAAATACTGTTTATCAAGCCGAGCCATGACAATGTTGAAATAAAAGTTTAAGCAACGATTTAGTGGAGGTGACACCACTTCGGCATCATATCGGAAAGGTAAAATCAAGTCTGTCAATTTGTTCAGAAAGCATGCCGCAGAATTGCAAGGTATTGTTGATGTTCTCAACAGTCCAACCTCTTCTCATGAGGCTGTAGCAGAGGTAGATAACATAATGTTTCTAAAATTGTAAGGAGCACCTGCTAAACAGACATCCCTCAACTTGTATCGTATCACTTGTTCACGCAAGCAGCGTTTAATGTCAAACCGAACATTGCTGCACTACCACCAACCGAAGGAGCAGCAAAACAACATTCCTATCGAATATACCACCAAATACAGTTTTGCATGGGAAACCAATTATCACCTGAAAGCTGGAAAATAATCGACTCATTCCCGTAACAACCGAAGACCTACTCGCACCTAATGAAATCCTAAATCTCATTTTTTGTAAAAGCACGACTGGATTCGGGGGCAGATGCGGGTGTAGAAAAGCTGCACTACGGTGTAGGAACATCTGCCATTCTTACCATGGCGAATGCTTGAATACCACGCGTATCATAATTGATGAGGAAGAAGACCAAGAAGTTTTGGATTTACTGCTTCCAGATGAAGACTATCCAGTGACACTATTTCAACAACCTGTTACGACCATCACTTCACCATAAGAAGCGGGACCCTCCTTAAGTAAAAAAATTAGATTCGAGCGAAAGAAATACCAAAAGATTTTTTTTAAATTTTGCTTTTTGTTTAAGTATTTAATTTCAAAGCTGTGAAATAAAAAAATGTATTATGGATCATGCTGTAACTCCAAAACTGCTTCTGAAATAGGGATGGGATGGAGGTGAACAGATGGACGTACACAGCCACATCTATGGGTTGTCGCTCAAGCGAATGCTTAAAAACGTTTGCTGTTATAGCCTTTGCATGAAAACCAGAGCTAGTATGGCAGTTAAAAAGGAAGCCCTATTTCAACGCCAAATAACTCTATACCTATTACAGATACGAGAAAAATTATTTAATTATTATTATACCTGTAAGTAAATGTGCCAAGTTTCAAAACTGTTGGAATTATTTTTAGGTGAAAACCTATTTTGAATGGACTCAAATTGTGTTTGTGAATTTGGGAGGCCTCGAATTACTTTAAATGTACTTGTTCTGATTATAGTTTTAGCAATTTTCTGCTATATATCACCGAAATAAGGCACTGAAATAGATTAAACATTTTCAGAATGGTCTTCTGAATATATTTTTTGAATTGGTGCTTCATAAATTTCTTTTTGATTAGTGTAGCAACAACATTTGTGTTGTGTCCATTACTGTGTACGTACAACTACTTATGTTGAAATTACATTAAGCTAGAGTTGTTCAAGTTAGATATAGGTAAGAGTGGGAGAATTCGTGTTAATGGTACGGTAGGTAAGGATAACATGACAAAGTTAATGTTTTATTGGGGTACGTTAGCTTGGATGCAGTTAAATAAAGTTAGGATGGGGTATCTTAGGTTAGGTTAGTTTTAGGTTAAGCTAGGTTGGAAGAAGTTAAATTACAGTTATTCACACTGAAAGTTATGTTAGAAAAAGTTAAAGTTAGATAAGATTCGGCAAAGTTACGTTAACCTTGTTAGGTAAGCGTAGGTAAG